>JASDQU010011305.1:148207-200819 GCA_032191745.1 Picea mariana
TAGGGTAGAGAGTCTATCAATTCAAGGTGCCCTCGGCATACCAGAGTCCTTCTCCGCAGTGTCTGTACTATTCGACGAAGAAAATCTAATTAGGGTTTATAGGGAGTGTTCGTCAGAAGTCAAAGATCTATTTTTATAGACAATTGTCAAACCATAGCATCTTTTAGAAAGTTTGTCTTTGCCAATGAGTGTGAGTATCATGGTTATTGAGGTCTAATGGGTTTGTTCTCTACTGAGTCAAATTTTAGGTCTAGATAATGAAAAGCATGTGGTCGAGGTCATGTTGGGTTTTCTGTTGGAATTTTTTTAGTCAGAGTCTAGTCTGTCAATCCGTGTCAGTTTTGACCAGTTCATACCTGATAATATCCATAAATATCTAGTGAAGTTTCACTCTCTAAGACATTTAAGATATTACACATACTTGCTGAAGATTTTCTTGGAAACAAATAAGAGAGAATTTCCTAAAGCAACATTCATATCAATTGAATGTAAGAGGATCGCATTGCTCATATTCATAAACAAGGTCATGTCCATGGTTTACAGTTTGATTTTTAACACCGGCCTACCAAGAGTCCTAGATGACATGAGGATCTATTTACAGCCAAATCCAGAAAATAGAGTGGGGGACTGGGTATTGTTCATGCATTCAACAATGGTATGGGTTTATGCTTGTCATGAATCCCCTTACATGTTTCTTATTTTTCTAAACCCTATATTCTTTTCCCTTGATTTCATCAAGCAAAGAATCATATCAGAGACAAATCATTTCTTGAATCTACACAAGTCCTCAAACCTCAAATTCCCTTTTATCATTGGACTCTTCATTGTTAAGACTAGGTCATGCTTATCTCAGATCCAGACAAAGCTCAAAGAGTTTGGTTTTGCACAACTACATGGAAGAAGATATGACCCACATCATATCATATCCAAGAGAATACTGATGAACAAACAAGCCCCTTATGAGCATGAACATGTTGAGGGTTTTGGCAAATTGGAAAATCTAGAAGTCTGTGATGATATGGAAACAATCTTGCAACCTTCTCAAACATGGAAAGTGGAGGAAACCCTGCAACAGACTCAAACACAAAAAACTCCTCAGAATATGATAGTCAAAGTTTCCAAAGTAAGTGTTTACAACAAAAGAAGCAATTCAAAAGCCATGGGCACCAGTGACTAGAAAACTGCCCCTAAGAAGATGAAGATCACACAATCCCCATAGATAGCAAATCTAGAGGAGGAAGAGCCTAAAGAACAAGTGAATATGGATATGGTGGAGAGTGGTACCAACATTGTATAAATTGAGAAGGGAAGCAAGCTCCAAAATGAAGGTAGCTCAAGAAATTTCAGTAGCAAAAAACACATCTTTGATAAGACATCTGGAACAACTTATCAATATAAGGAAGATTTGTCAAAACAATATGCTGAGAAAATAAACATGGCTATGGGTGAATGAGGGAGTTAATCCTTGAAGTGGAAAATATTTCCCATCGCAAGTCTTCTCTGTTCACAGTAAGAGATATAGAGAAGAGGGCCTTCAATATAGCAGTTGCAGATGAAGACAAAGTATATGAGATCAAGATACAATATGACAACATCAGTGCTCTAGACAAAGTCAAATTCCATAGGAATACCAGTGATATGTTGTATTCTGATTACTTGGGTCTAAGTCTAAAGAATTCAAAGTTGTCATCTTATGCAATAAATTTGTAAGGGAAGTTGAGGCAAGAAAAGGAATCATGCAGAGCTTGGAAAACTCAGGTCAAGAGGATAGAATCTGAAGGACCTCGGGGAGTGAAATCCTCATTTGATGAAAAGGACAAGTTGATTCAAATCTTGAAAAAGAAATTGAAAATGTCTGCCACAGATCATCCACAAACAACATAACTGGTATCTTTGGAACAAGAAAAGGAAACATTTCGACAAGAGACATTGAACTACACGGCTAAGGTATTATAGCTAGAACAAGAAAAGGTAAATTGGTGACAAGGACAGACATAATTACTGAACATGGTTGTAGTTGTACCTCCTACTGCATAAGTTGGGCCAAATACTGAAGGACTTGTCCAAGCTATGTCACAAGTTAGCCTGAAGGTAGGAGAAATCAAGGGGTTAAAGGGAGACATATATAAATTGAAGCATGAAATGAAAATAAAAGATGAAAGGATGGCTCAATTTTAAAAGGAGAATCAAGATTTGCAGGAAAAGATAGACAAGTTGAAAATAAGATTAAGAGAAAAATGATTGTTGCAAGGAGACAAACACATCATCTGGGATTCTATAACTGCTAAGGCTTCCAAGTTTAGAGTGTATTTAAACTTCATCAATGATAATGACAACATTTCCATAACAACGAGGAGCAGGTGCACTTTTGTACATGAGACCTTAGCAAAGAAACCATTAGAGTGGGCCCAAAATTCCATAAACTTGCTAAAATCCATCCCTACTGCAAAACTTCAGACCATTTGGGTCAAAGATAGAACTACATTGATCATCTGGTCTAGGAGATTTATTTCCAAACTAAGGCCACAAAGATGGAGCAAAGTGTACAAGAATTTAAGGATCTGTTTGAAGATTTGTTCATTAAAGGCCTCCCAACATTTTGGGATGGAAAAGGAAAACTATACGATTAGAAAGAATACAATTCTAGCCTCACTCAATGTAGAATGGATCACTCCAAGTTTGAAAACTTGGAGGAAAACTTGAAAGGAGCAACCTTGGTTGAACATTTGATTATAGATTTTGAATCAGTTAAAAACAATGAAGATTGGACTACCAGTCATGACATATGCCTTCTGCATGGACTTGGAGATCCTAATCAAAGAAATGACGGACTATGATATCCCTTCTGACTTGCAATGGAAGGAGATAGTACGGCTGGGTAAAACAAAGTGCAGTTTTCCAGGGTCCAGAAAATGATGTCCAGGTGCCACTGAATATGGTAGATCAGACAAAAGACCAGGAAAGAACAAGTGGAAAAGAAGAAGCTAAAGCATCAGGGGAATTGACAATCGGATCATGAAATGTTTTCGTGTTAATCATTGTAGTCAGTTCTCATACCAAAACTATCATTTGTAATCATTATAATCAGTTTTAGAAGGTGAAACGTTTTAGTTTAGCTATTGTAATCGATTTCTAACTAAAGGAACTCTAATTGTATAAGTATTAGAAGTTCCAAATGTATTAATGTTGGTATAAGTGTAAGGGCACGATTTAGTTGTTTGAACATTGAATGTAATTTTCTGAAGCTGACTATAATACATATGCAGAAGTCTTTGAAGTCTCCATGAAAATATTCTAATGGTGGTAATGTGATTTTTGTCTTCTCTCTTTGTATGTATTTCATGTGTTTCTTATTCATTAGCATTGTCTTCTGTTTAAATTGGATAGTTTAAAGGCCCATAATTCATCTTATGATGCTCTTGTCTTTAGCAATTTAAACTGTGTAAGTTTCTTCATAACTAATTTAGAATTCATTTCACTAATGCTCTGATGCAGTAACTTGTTTTATCCTTTCTTCTTACTCTCTACAAATAAAAAATTATAACTTAGATTCATCACCTCATTTAGCCTTTATCCTCTGGATATTTCTACTGACTAGTTAGTGTTCCTATTCTTTTTCAGAAATTCGATTCCATAACCCTAAGTGTCCTCCCCCTTCCTTTCCAACAAATTTATAAAAAAAACCCCCAAAACAACAAAACCTAGCCATTGATTGTCAAAGAAACACCAAGTGAAACGAGAAATTACAATTCTATGGTAAACACTAGGTTTTAAATCTATGGTAAATTCTAGTTCTCTTTCTGGTGGTAAACCTGGTAGCTCTTTAGGAAACAAATCGACAAAAATCGACACTACAAGAAGGTTTTCTAATCCTTCTGCATATAACTTACATCCTTTGCACAAGATTTGTTGTAATAGTACAAAATAAATAAATCTCAACGACACTCTCTGGTTTCTTCCCATAATTACTCTACTTTGTCCCAAATCATTAATCAAACTTAAGCGTTTTATCTTACAATTAAGTATTGCACCATGCATTTCTAACCAATCCATTCCAATCACAATATCGAAAGATCCCAATATTGTGACATACATATTTACACTCATGACAAAATCACCCAGGTTAATGTTACAATCCTTAACTTTTCCTCCAACCTTTTTCTTGGCACCAGATGTCATTTCCACATAACTAAACTCATCTTGTTAGAACTACTTCACCTTAATTCTTTTAAGAGCAACACTAGACATAAAACTCTTAGTAGCTCCTAGATCTATCAAAACACTAAATTGTTGATCAACTATCGTACCTAAAGTCTCGAGCATTTTTTATTGATGCTTGTCCTGGCGGTTATTCACCATTGCATGAATCCTATGGGCCTTTCCCAAATCTCGTACTGTCATCAGTCTTGCTGATCCGACAAATCTTTCCTTCTCAATATGATAGTCTCTATGGTAGTGAGGATCCCCACATGTCCAACATTCGTTCTTCGGACCTGTGCTCCTAGTTTTAGAAGTAGAATTTGATGGCCTAGGAGTTTGCATTCTTGGTCTATTCTACTAAATAGGTCTAAACTATTATGGATGACGCTGTTGTTTTTGTTGTGGTTCTCTTTATGGAGTCCTCTAAGTTGTAGTCGATCTATGTGGCATAGAAAATATAGGTCCTCTGGGTGCATCATGGTGCCCATAAGTCTTCCTAACTAGTTTCTGTTGCTGCGACGCTCTATGTGGCACCTCTCCGGTCTTCCTGGAAGGAGTCCTGCCCTGGTCCTCAATGTTTATATCTTGTTCAACAATGAGAGCCTTATGAACTACATCGTACAACATCTAAGACATCAAGATCCTCACTTTTGCATGAATGTTGAAGTTGAGACCGAACACAAGCTTGTTAACCTTTATTTTCTAAGTGTTAAGATGTGGATCATATCTAAGTAGCTCCATGTACCTGGCCTCATACTCCGAAATTGTACGAATACCTTGTCGTAAGGTGTTGAACTCATTAAGATAGAGCTCAATGAATTCATCTGATAAGTACCTCTCTCAGAAGTGTTCCTCAAATAATTCCCATGACACATCCTCAACGACCATGTTCAGTTGTGGTAAGAGTGTCTTCCACCAAAGAAACACACTCCCTTTCAGTTGAAAGACCACCATGTGTACTTTCATGTTGGAGGTGTAATCGCATAGTGCAAATCACATTGCCATATTCTCCAACCATGCCTCGGCGGCTAAGCCATCTGTGGCACCCCATGACTCAGGAAATATCACCTTCTCGAGTTCTCTATGTATACTAATACTAACTACTGGAGGGCACTTCGAAACCTCATTGGGCACAGGCTCTCTGCCATCCTCTCGATCAAGGTAGTTGTTCCATGCCTCATACATCCTCTGAAAGGATCTCATCATACCTACCACATCTCCCACTGCAACCTACTCTTACTCAGTAGTCCGCTCATCTCCCTATGGAGCAGATCCTTATGGTGTGGATACACTCAGAGGAAGTGTACCTCTTCCTCCCGCACCATGACGTCTACTCATCCTGCTTCCTCCAACCATGATACATGTCATGCACAAAATTTAATTTGTATTAGTGATACATCTTTAGCTATAAATTAAAAATAGTGGAAGGCGTAATGGGTCCGGTGTTGCAGAATTGAACCCGCTTTGATACCATATGTCACAACCCTCATTCAATAAGCGTGTACAAGGATAGTAGTAAATTTTTGAAATTTCATTAACATAAAGCAACTTAAACATACCGCAGCTAAAATATTCCAAAAAAACATACAAGCAAAGTGACACTATACACATACATCAACAAATTCATTTAATCAAGAAATTCTAGATGGTCTATCACTAATTCTAAAAGTTTCTATCTAGTGAAGCAACCACAATAATTGTGTAAAGGTAGCACATCAACCCTTCTAAGATTGTGCATCTTGGTCCTGGAACATCTAAGTAATTGTTTAGGTTGCAACTTGCGCCATTACTTAAATATGTTGAAAGCGTAGGTAAAATAATTTTGTTCATTCCAATATTACTTTGTAACCCTTGAAGGTAAAATCATTATAATAGTTTATTAAAATGAAACTTAATAGTCCAATATTTGACACAAAAACTCAAGTAAAAAAAAAAAAAAAGTCTAACTAGACCATTATAATATAACTAATGTATTTACAATTACAAGAAACAAGATTAATACAATATTAAAATCTTCTAGATCTTTATCATTACAAAAACGAGATTAATACAATATTAAATTTTTCTAGATCTTTATCAAAAATCAAATGGTATAATCCAAAGTAAATTTGAAAACATAAACATTCCAAGTCAAGTTGTTCCAATGAGAATTTATTAAACAAATTGTCTCAATATAGTTCAACCCTCATCCCAAGAACATGCTCTTAAACCATTTTAATTCTAACTACTAAGATAGTATTTTAATTACTTTGTAAATATCCTATCACACATTTTATATATATATATATATATATATATATATATATATATATATATATATATATAACCCAATATTTTGTACTATTCAACACACGATTTGTTCTCCATTATATAAGCCATCATTTATCTGGAATGTTAATATAAAATGGTGCTTTTAACCTTTTTCAATATATTCCTCTATATTATTAAATAATAAAATGAGTTGCATGGAAAATACTTATTATATTAGTATATTATCATAAGCATAAAACTATACTCCACTCTATGAGAGTAGAGTAAAAAGAACAAGGGAAATGAGGAAACTATATATATACAATCTAGGGGACTCAACATTAAGGATATTGTCTGGTGAAGGTTATTTAACCTAAAATTCGTATAGTTGAATTTCATTTAGAATCTAACATAGTATATCTAAGCGTTAGATAAACGCCCTACAATCAACAAATTTAGAGAGCACACGCACGCGAAGGATTCAATACAAAATGAGACTAATTCACAAATTTATACACAACATCCTTCAAGTCAATTCGTGTTCTATCGTTCCTTCTTGCCGGTTTACACAGTACTACGATTTTGTGGAAACTATTCTTACAAGTGATATGGAATCGATGTTTGCATGATTATTTTAGTTGTAATCTCAAGTTATCAGTGGTTCATATCTATTGCATGGTACATAATCTTAAATAGTTAGCATGCAACTATAACCTATAACATGCACAATTATACAATGATGTATGTAGTACATTTCCACTGATTTATTCAACAATGCATGTGTATTCCTTAAAGATAATAAAATTTCACTTGTAAGTAATATTACTCAGAAATTTTGTAATGATTTTAAAAATAGAAGAATTAATTCAGATTTATAAGGTATTTCATCCAAATTTTGAAAAGCTAAACACAACCTCCATTATTTATAATTTGAATTTTGTTTAGACAAACGTGTACATGATCATATAAAAACTTAATGGATACCAGGACCAATCTATTAACAAGTAACTAGATTTTTATACTCCTAATTGTGATTTCAATAATATCCTTCACAACATTTAAGTATCCAAAATCTGTAGTGTTCAACATTTTAAATATATATGTCATACAAAATCCTTTAAGATTTAAATAGCTAAAAGTAACATGGTAACTAGATGAATATTGAATTGTAGTTGTTCTTCAAGCTGAAACTTGTGTATTGTTATTTTCCAAGCTAGTGTCACATCCTCCTCTTGCTTGCCAACCCAAAGATTTCACTGGTACCTCCCAACCAACGATAGGGGTACTCTTTCTCTTCTCCTCGCCCCCCGAGCCGCAAAGGGACCACACACAAAAAACCAAAACTCAATAGCACAAACTTGCCCTCACAAGGAGAGGCTTCCACCTCTTGCACAAGTTTGCAACCCAACTCTTCACAAGTAAACTTAGTCAATCAAAATTTTGACAACATAACATTCATCCAACAATAGGGTAAGTTCTCTCTTCCTCTCCATTTCATTTATAGGAAAATTAGCAATGAAACTTGTCCTCTCATGCAAAATTAATCAATTTTTAATAATTTAATTAAGGATTATTCACCCACTATAAATGCCACACTTTTTCCAAGCTGCACATGTTAATTCCCTTTTTATTTTATTTATTTAGACATTTTCCCTCACATTCCCCAATTTGTTTTTATTTTTCCTCTTAGTTCCCCAATCCCTCATTTAATTTGTGTCCCCTAACTAAATTTCAGTTTGAGTTGGATTAGGAGTCTTCCTTTAGTTAGGATTAATGGTTGATTGACTTAAGATACTAACTCTATGTTGACCAACTATTCTCTCATGCTTTTATTTTATTTTTATTAAAATTTATTTTTTATTATTTTCATGCACACATGTGCATATACCCAATTTATTCTTAATTCTTTTTTTACTTACCTTACTAGTCTAATTCTCCTTATTCACTTTTAATGTTTTAATTTGGTCAAAACTCTTAGAATTAGACTCTTGGTTAGTTTTCTTGTTTATAATGTAATAATCAATTGTATGTTCTTTCTAACAATGTCTAAGTATTTTATTTTAATTTCTAGGTATTCTAGTTTTTTGTTGGCTCACATTTTATTTACAAGACATGCCCTTCAAGATGCACTTCCATGCTCCAAGGGTGCCACTTGTCTTCGACTAGTTTAGAATTTTTTCAGACACCTGGAGTCAACACTCCATCGATCGACCTTGTGAGAGACTAAGGGATTTTCTAAGGAATAAACATTTCACCTTATTGTGCACCCCTTAGAATTCTTTGTGAATGGCTATCTCAGTCTGCCCTCACGAGATCGTGGACCTCTTGAAACGAGGTAATCGTTAACCTTTGTTCAGGTCACAACGAGAGTGCTAGTAGGCTGTGACATGGATGTTGCCACACCTCTCCCTAATCTATCTGATTTCTATGTATGACCCCTTTAATCCATATATGATTTGGATTAGCAAGCATCGCCATGCCTTCATCCACTGACAAGAATAATGTCAATAATCCATATACATAACATTCATATTGAAATCATCATACAACTCATGCATATAATAAAATACTCAAACCAAATACAAGTCCACTCCCTCACTCAATCTGGAGTCCAAGGAAGTTCGTTTATTCTATTAGCATCCTCAACCTGTCACTTTTCCTTCACACTCATGAAAAATCATCATAATACCTGTCAATATATACATCTAGAAAATAACATATAAATCTCAATACTCAACATAGCATAAATCATAATCAAAGCAGAAATCATAATGTACCATAACTGGATCACTTGTTCACAAGTGTCCTCAGAGAATAATTCAGTATACAAATGTGATCAGTGGAATTGGGTATTACACCAGCACCCGTCCCATCATTTGAACATGCACCATCAAATGCATGTGCCAAACCTGATCATCCAAATCAATAGATGGTAGAATAAGATTTTCTTCTTTAAGGAAGATAGAATAGATACCAATGTCCTCTTCAACAAAGTTGACATGAGGTTGTGGAATGCTCTCTATGTATGAGAAAATGCAATCTTCATGAAGAACAATGATGTTCTTACCATCTTTTTGGAAGGGACATATGAGTCCCATCTTTGGACATATATCTATATGTTAGCACTTTCCAGTCACAACCAAGAATTATTGAATAATTGCTTACAAAAATGTCAATGACTTGGATGTTACAAGTAGTATGGATCTCAGGATGAGCACACAATACCAAAGTGCCATATTTGATCCCTCCAATGGTAGCTTGTTTTTTATTATGATATGCCAACATATTTTTTTATTTTTCATCTATACAAGAAATTCTTCATTCTTCCATGATAATTCTACACATGGCCTTTGGCCCTGATCGACCTTCAATAAGGAAACAATGTGCAACTTTGTCCATAATTTTCATGGAAACGTACAATGGAAAATTCCTAACTTAATTTATTGGGTTATATACAACCAAAATTTATTTTCAAATCCTTGTTCTTCTTCTTCTTCTAAAGTAGGATTAGCTACAACAGAGGTTTTACCTTCAATAAAACTTTTAAGATTTTCTTTTTGTTCTGGGACAGAGGCCACATCAAGTAATGTAACATCATCTTTAATATTGGCCATCTGCTTCAAAATGTTATATTTTTCGAAGGTAGTAGAAGAATAATATGGGACAACTTGAGACTGTTGAGCAGTCTGAGCTAGATGACCTGTTGAGATCGATGTGTTCTGAGAATCATATTTTTGAAGATTTGAAACATAGGAACATAGAATGGAAGGATTCTTTCTAAAGTTTCATTTACTTTTATTATGATTAGAATGATTCCTAGTATCAATCATCAGTATATCGTTCTCAAGTTCCCAATATAATGCAGCTATGGTAGAATCAGTTCTTTTACAAAAACTTGTTTCCCTTGAATTCTTTCTAAGTTCACATGTACTTTCTTCATGATTTTCTTCACAAATATTACACCAAGAACGAGAAATAATGGTTTTTCATTGAAAATATTGAAATGGATTTCAAAGCAAAGATTGAGTAGAACTTTCAGGAATTGGTTATGAAATCACTTTTTTTTCGAAGGAAATGATTTGACTACTAATATCTTGAATTAATTGTAAACCAACATTCATATAATTTTGTTTATTCATATCTTCCATGGGGAGACTAGTTCTCATGATTTGTTCCGCGTATTCTAGACAAGTTTGCAATGTTGACCCTAGTCTTTTGACAGTCTTTTCCTCTAATTTGTGATGAAAAGAAGGAGTTATAAAATTATAATAATGCATGAGGGTAGCTTAATTATGAGGCCTGATAATTTCAGAAATCTGATTATATAACTTAGCGAAATGTAGATTGAATGTTTTAATTGTCTCACCTTTTTCATAAACCAAATTATTATAACATTTCAACAAGTTGGATGGGATTTGACTTTTTCCATAAGTGGATTTGAAAGAGTAACATAACTCATCCCATGTGGAAAAGGTATTTGAGGTAAATTAAAAAAAATCAGCAATTGCCTTCCCTTCTAATGAATTGAAAAAAAATCTCATACTAGTGTCATTATCATTAGCACCTATGTTATGATAGGCATTATAAAAAGAAATTGAATGCTTGTTAACATATATTACTCTATTTTCTGAAAACTTGGGAAAATGATCTTTAAATTTAAGAAGAGGACCAGTAACATAATTCATATTTAAAGGTGAAGGCACATGCCATGGAGTGATATTGGCATCTTCTTCAAATTGAAACAAACCATATCTTCAAATTACTTTTTCTAGATTGGTTTTTGATTGAACTGGATTAAAATTATTGTATAGACTTCCAATTATCTAAGAAGATAAAAATTTAGAAGTAGAACCCTCACTTCAACCTAAGGTTGAATTCATTTTTTGTTGTCTTGGTGAATGCGTTCATGAAAATCTAGTGAATTATGTTATATGTTTTTCTTTCGACCAATGATTATCGATTATTAGAAAACATTTTGTGGCTATTTATGCACACTTTCGACAAACATACACCGACATATCGCCAAACATACATCGCACGATTGAAAAATGTACGTCAAACTATAGACAAACATACATTGCTCTTTCGGCCAATGTTTGTCGATCATTAGAAAAACTTGTGTGGATATTTACATGCACTTTATATTAATATTATGACTGAATGTATTTTCATAAATGGGGTCAGAAGATCAACAATGGTATGTTCATCGATAGTGTGACACATGTCTAATGACGAAATCAAGTTGATGCATTCGTTGGAAGCTCAACATTTTTGCGATGCAAATGCGTCGATAAATTGTTGAAAAATGGGCCCAATGTACTAGTGTATGCATCATTGAGAGAGAATACAGTAGGTAATTTTTTTAGTACCTTGTTATTTTAATTTTCATTGCATTAAAATTTGAAATTGGCTTGAAATTTAGTCTTTTTATTTATTTTTATTCCACATGGTGCATTTAAATGATTCGGCTCACCCAGGTTGCTGATGTGTCCCATGAATTTATAAGAATCCTTTCTCATGGTGCATATAGGATAAATAAATGCACTGGTGCCATTCATAGAATGACATTGCTAAAATGTCAAAAAATTAACATAGGAGTGTGTTTTCTAGAATGCCTCTTAAACGATGTGTAATAAAAAAACAACACACTGGTTAATAAAATGATCATGCTCTAAAAAAATGGAGCACCGATGCATTCTATCAATCGATCGCACTGCCCTATTTTTCCATAAAATTTTTTTGGCCCGACAGCATGTCAAATACTAGAAAGTGCATAGGTGTTGTGTACTACAAGGTTCTAGGAAAAATATATAATAATTTACCATAATGGTTCATCATTTGGGACACCATATTACTGATGCATTCTAACACAAATTCAACGGTAAAAAACACATAAATTAGAAAAATAGAATATCAATGCGTTCAATTAAACAAAACACACTAATGTTATTGACAAAGTGGCACCGTGACATATATTTAAATTTTTTTCATAGCGATGCATCTTCTAAAATGCATCCTTTACCAATGTGTCATAAAATGAATTGCAGTGCTAAAAAGATGTCAGTGATCCAAGTAACATAGGGTACCAATTATTTTCATATAACAAATAATATCGCTTGGTATATCAATAATTTTTTTTAATAAAGAAGCACATTCCGTAGAACCAAGTGCATTGTGTCACATAAAACATATGTGAAATGGCATAGTGGGGTATCTTGTTGGATGCCTCGTAACTAATGCATTTGAGAACAAAATGCACCACTATGTTTATATCGGTGCTAAACTAACAATGAAGCACTGGTTTGTTAGAATTAACACAACACTTATTGATGCTTTGTGTCTGATATGGAGCACCGAGGATGATGCTTCTTTAATTTTGTAATAGCATTGATTACTTTTCCACCTTTTTTTTGCAAACATAAATTAATTTAACTTTTTGATAAATACAAATTAGTTATATGTGTGTGTGTTTTATAATTTCGTTGTGTTTTATCTATATATATGTGCTTAAAGATAATTTTATGTTAATTAGAGATGATGACGACGAAAAGCATAGGAACAATGGGTGCAATAAATAGAAGAAAAACAATTTAATTCACAAGCTACATATGCAAACCTCCACAATTAAATTTTGCAGAGGAAAATATAGAGGTCACTCTTCGATACCTCTCATAATTTAGTGCACATAATCAATCCTCTGCCACTCCCTCAATGCATCTGAACTCGATCCAGAATCATGATCCTACAAAATTCAATGAACAATTATTCAAATGCACGTGCATAAATGACATAAATTAAATCAGATAAATGGATTATAAATAAAATCTAGACTTACTTCAAATGATGGGGGAGAAGACGATGAACTTGCAGTGATATAGATTGAGCTAGAATATCAAGAGTTGGCATTTTGATATTATAACCTTTTTTCCCTTTCATTTGAGCATAAACCATCATCAATACGCGAATGAATTCTTAAACGAAAGTTTGGGAAGCATAGAATAATCTAACTTCAAACAAAATTTCAAATGGATTTTAAAATTTATTGGTGCTCTTAATTAGTTACAGATGCACTGGTGCATCTATATATAAGAAGGAACCAATGCACTAAATTATGAAAAGCATCGAAGTGTCACCTCCATTATAGGCTCCACAAAGAAAAATCTCCACAAGATTTATTTGTGGAGGTTTGCATTTCTATTATGTCAATAAAGTTGACATCGGTGCATTTGTAGGTTTATAGCACATTGGGGAACCTAAAATTGTATAGCACATTGAATATATAGTTGAAAAAACAAACTAAAATCTTAAATGTATACTTTTAATCGGTGCTTTTATACATACAAAGCACACTGATGCACCTTAAAGCGCATTGGTTCTTTAAATCACACTGATGTTATTTAAATCAAATCGGTTCTTTAAAGCATATCGATGTCATTTATAGTGCATAGGTGCACTAAACTATATAGTGCACAAAAAATGTATGTTACAAAAAACAATGCTCGGGTTTATTATCAATGCACCGAAATATAAGGAAAAACAATGAGTAGGATTTTCATTTAAAAAAAAATATGTGCTTATAAATGAAAACACTATTCATTGTTTTATTTTTTTGGAAAAATTAATAGGGGAGATTTGTGCAAGAGAGATTTACCAATGAAGACTTTGGAGTGGGTTGATTTTTTTGAAGAGCCAAATTTTGAAGAGTTCATTGCATGCCACATACAAATCTCTAGTTGAGAAATTTTAGGTATGTGATTTCATTCTATTGATCATCTCAATTTCTCCCTATTTGATTCAAAATATTTTCAATGCATTCTAAAAACAATTACAAGGGTTTCATAGTTACCTTCATTATTGGAAACCAACTTTCTTGTTTTTTTCTCGGTTCCCCTCTCTATATTTTATAAGTGGATTTTTTTTTAATCTACATATTTTTATAGGTGTTTTTTACTTGTATATGGAGTGTTTATGTAATTTCCCTCCATTTATAAACATTTGAATATTTTTAATTTTGGTTATTTATGTTGAGGAATTATTTTAGAAAATGACTTATGCTAAAATTATATCATCCTAGACATTGAGGACGAGGAATAATTTTTTAATTTATTTAATTTAAACTAGATACAAACATATTAGAGAATCCAGTTACAAAATGAGTAAATCATTATTCCATGGAGAGTGAAAAGGAGAAAAAACCACGAGAGTAAATTTTTCCCATGAGGAAAAGTGTAAACCTACTCCCAAAGATGTTGGAGGTGAATGGACAAGCTAGAACAAAGATAGACCAAGAATGTTCCCTAGGGTTAGGGATTAGAATAACTTGGATAAAATACCTAGGAAAGATATCATTATTCTTGGTAATACAAGAAGAGAGACAAGTATAGAGGATGAAGGACGTTGTTGAGTACTTGTGAAGAGTACTTTGAGCTTGATGGTTCTGAGAAAGATTCAAGTTCTAGTTTATCTGGAGATGGTTATTGAAAATTTTAGTCCCTATGGAATAATGATTTAGGCTCGGGGGTGACAAGAGCAAGTGATTTGGCTGTTCTTGTCGATGGTTGGGAAGAACTGGTTCTCTACTCAGTTTTTTTCTAGTATTCTGAAGTGTATCCAGACATGTGTTCTAGATTTCATTTATTTTTATGTAGAATAATTTTTGATTGTTATCATAGTGAATAGTTGTTAAAATTGTATATTTAGTTTTATTTTACTCTATATATTTAGTGAATAGTTGTTAACAATTAAACATGATTTGTCATGACTCTTTTAAAAATATTAAAATCTTGCACACTCATGGCCATGACTTGAAATTAATGAAATATTAATACTAGTATCCATAAATGCGACCTGGGTTATGATACAAATATTTTGTAGTAGTCACAACTAGGGTATTAAATAAACATGAATTGTTAAGCCCCTAAATCATGGAACATTACCCCTTAATTGGGGCATATTACATTAGTATAGTTATTTTATTTATGTCGGCTTGGGTACATTAGTTGTAATTGTACCTCCTAGTTTCCTATAAATACCAAGGAGACCTTTTCATTTGGAATCATCTGGTATTTGTGAATTCTTGTGATTTATAAGGAGGTTTCCCCTTCAAAAGATGCTTATTATATAAATTTCTCTCTTTTTCAAGGCCTGGAGTAATTATTCTAAGGTTTTTATGCTATTTTAATATTTGGTTCTTAACATTTGGTATCAGAGCTAGACAATCCTCATGACTGGCTTCTTCATAACAAGTCTTCTTTGAATTTCACTACAACTTGTTTTCTAGAAGGTTTCAAGATATGGAACTTATATGGTGTAGAGGAGACATATAGATATAACTTGGGTCCAACTATAAGATCTTGGTTTGCTATATATCTGGAGATACATTATGTTCAAGTTAGGGTTTTTTACTAGTCTTGAAACTAGTCTGAAACAAGCCTTCTTGGAATTTTCGCTCCCAATTTTTTTTGTATTTGTTTCACGTTCTACAAATTTCAAATTATGAAGGAGGAATATTTAAGTAGTGTGTGTAAAAATTTAATCCCTTGATTATCTATACTATGAGGAAATTAGGGTTTTTGGCTGGTCTATATTTCAGTCTAAAATCAGTGTTCTTGGGAAAAATGTTATATATGAAGCTACATACCTCCATATTGAGTGAGACCTATTCCAATGGTTAGGGTATGAAATGAAGTTTTACTAGTACAAATTTCAAGTTCTGAAGTGAAGAAAATGACACATAGCATGCCATACAAGTTTTCTCTCTTGAAACAGAAAAATCAACACATCTTGGGAAAGTTATCATAAAATTCTCTTGGAGAATCCAATATTGGTATAACCTATCGGGTAGGAAAGAAGACACATCAGGCTACCTGAGGCCGAAATTTTAGACTCATAAGGGCCGAAATTGCATAGCTACAGTAGAATAAAGGTGGACTGGCAGAAGAGTCTCCAAATTAGTGTTTTAAAAGGTGCTTTTTTTTTTGTTTGAGATTTGCATATCTTTTGACTATAAGATCCAATTGGGGTGATTCAAAAGTGGAATAAAGTTGGATAAAAGGAGTATCACATATATTTGGAAGAATCTTAGGTATTTTTAGGTATAGACGTATTCCTACGTCTCTAAACGTAGGAGTTGTCATTACTTGTTAGCGCTACAACCCAGGGACAATGTCGTTCCTCCACATACATAGAGTATATCGAAGGCCCCTTTTGAATGGGTTCACATTAGAAAACACTACTATGGATTTGACCTCCCACATACTCAGCGTATATCAGGAGACCCCCTAGAATCCTAAGACCAATCAAGTAAAACATTTGGTCGTCTTGTTGCTATAGTACGCTGAGAACATCACTCCAGGAGATCACTCTCTAGTACTTGGGTAGTAAGATAGTATGGATAAGTGCATGGTCAAGACTCCTTAGTTAGTTCCCTGAGATATTGGGTTGAGTAATATTGTTGGACCCCACACATATATCAGAGAGATATAACACCTAACACTCCCTTGTCTGCGACAATCTCTGCTTAAGACAATTAGGAATTCCTACCTTGCAGTGATACTTGGCCAAATTGCCACGAAAAAAGGGAAATTATACACCAAATAATCCCTTAGAAATTCCTACTTGGACTCTTGATAAAGGTGAAGAAATACGCAAGGACATAGAGGATTTAAAAAAGAAGGCAGTAACAAAAGATGAACTACAAAGGATGATGGATTCCAATGAATCTAAGATGGAACGATGATGGATACTAAGATAGATGGCTTAAAAGGGGAGATCATGGAAGGGTTGAAAATTTTTCTAATAGAGAGGCCACCTGAAAGTGACAATGTATCCTGTGGAATTCGTGATGCGGACACAAGGAAGATGAATCAATATTGGAGAAACTCCAGCTTTGGGTTGAAGACCGACCACTTTCTTAATATTGATATGAGAAAGTTTGATGTCAAGGAACCAATCACATGGATACTCTAGATGGAGTAGTTCTTTGATCTACATGATGTGCCTCACACACAAAAGGTACAAATTTCATCCTTATATTTAGAACCTAATCATTTTGTGTGGTATTGATGGCTTTGTTCTCGCAAATCACTTGTAACTTGGACAATTTTCATGGAAGAAATGATATCACACTATGAGGATACAAGGAGCAATACCTTCTTCAACCAATTGATAAATCTCAAGAAAAATGGTTTAGTTGTAGAGCACATTGACCACTTCCAAAGATTGAATATACAGGTAACGGATATTCTGGATGAGCACTCAATTGATGTTTTCATAGGAACTTTAAAGGATAACATTCAACATGAGGATCACCTGTGGAAACCCAAATCATTGGAGAATGCATTCAGGGTGGTAAGAAATTTTGAAAGTAAAAATATGGATATGGCTACTAGAAAGACCACCCCTAATATCTATTGAAAGAATAATGTTCCTTCTTCTAAACCACCTCAACCTAAAAGAATGAAACCTCAAAAATTGGAGGAAAGAAAAGAAAAAAGGTTTATTCTTTAATTGTGACAACAAGTACACTAAGGGACATAAGTGTGGTGAGAAGAAATTATTCTACATAGATTGTGAAGAGGAAGAAGAAGAAGAAGAAGAACAAAAACCATCTCAAGAAGAATATGTAGAAGAGATTTCTTCTGAAGAGATGACTCCCACCATATCATGTCATGCACTGGCTAGAATTATCACTCCTCAAACCCTCGATATCGAAGGATATATCAAAAATAAAAATGTAATAGTGATAATTGATTTTGGTAGTACTCATAGTTTCATTCATTGTAAATTAGCCAAGCTCTCAATTTCTTTATATATCCAGTGCCATAGTTTCATGTAATGATTGCAAATGGAGGAACTATCAATTGCTCAGGAAAATTCCATAATATCAATATTACTATGGGGGAATATGTAATAAATAGTCCAATGATTTCTATACCCATGGGTAGTGCTAATGTCATACTAGGGGTCCAATGGTTATAATCATTGGGAACAATGGATTTTAATTTTCAAGAACTTTTCATGAAATTTTCATTGGAAGGAAAGGAATTTGAGTTAAGGGGTATCACAAGGAAACCCAATAAGGTGGTAAGCTCTAATGGCATGAAAAAATTATTTTAAAAGGGGCATCAAGGTGTAATTGTACAACTATGCTTACTAGATGTTCAAACATATAAGACATTTATTCCTCTAGATATCCAAGGGATCTTAGTTAAGCATTCCAAATTATTTGAAGATATTCGCACAGGTCTTCCACCCACTCACGATCATGATCATGATATTCACTTAATTCTTGGGAGTGTCCTTCCTAACATGATTCCTTACAGATACCCTTATGCCCATAAGAGTGAATTTGAGTGTATGGTTGAAGAAATGTTAAAGGCTGGAATTATTATACCTAGCCAAAGTTTTTACTCTTCATTGGTGGTAATGGTACTCAAGAAAGAGGGACTATGGGGTATGTTTCGAGATTATAGAGAGCTAAACAAGATCACCATAAAATATAAGTTTCCCATTCCTGTCATTGATGAATTTTCAGATGAACGACATGGAACAATCTACTTCACAAAGTTGGATCTTTATTCAATGTATCATCATATTAGAATGAAGGAAGAATATATCCCAAAAACAACATTCAGAACTCATGAAGGCCATTATAAATTTTAGGTCATGCCTTTTGGACTTACGAATCCACCTTCCACATTCCAAGGGTTTATGAATGCCATTTTCAAGCCCTTCCTTCAAAAATTTGTTCTAGTATTTTTTGATGATATACTAATCTATAGCAAGTCTTGGGAAGATCATGTTCAACATATTGACAGGGTGCTACAACTGCTAAAGGAGAAACAACTATATGTCAAACCATCCAAATTTTTCTTTGGAGTGAAGGAGGTAGAGTATTTGGGTCATATTGTATCTCATGAAGGTGTCAAGGTAGACCCTAACAAGATTAAAGCCATGATGGACTGGTCGATTCCCAAAACATTGAAGAATATTAGAAGATTTTTTGGTTTGTCAGGTTACTACCGCAAGTTTGTTCAGAACTATGGAAGAATAACAACACCTTTAACTACATTAACTAAGAAGGATGCATTTTCATGGACTCCAGGGGAAACTCAAGCTTTTGAACAACTTAAAGAGGAAATGTGCAAAGATCTTGTCTTGACCACACCAAACTTCACAAAAACCTTTATTGTGGAATGTGATGCCTTGGGAAATGGAACTGGTGTTGTTCTAATGCAAGAAGGAAGGCCCCTTTCTTTTGAAAGTCAAAAAATCAAGGGAAAGGACTTACACAAACCCATTTATGAGAAGGAAATGATGGAAACACTACATGCATTTAAGAAATGGAACCCTTACCTAATAGGTAGGCACTTCAAGGTCAAAAAATATCATGAGAGTCTTAAATACTTCTTCGAACAAAGACTATCATCATCAAAGCAACAAAAACGGGTGACCAAGATGTTGGGTTATGACTTTAAAGTCATGTACAAAAAAGGGAAGCAAAATGTTATGGTAGATGCACTCTCAAGAAAGAATGAATATGTTGAGGCATTTGTCTGTGCTATCTCTATCATACAATCTGATTGGATAATAGAAGAAAGGGATGAATGGAAGAATGATGAAAAAGTGTGGTCTCTCATTCAAAGGTTGCAACAAGATTCCAGTGCATCCGATACATTTACATGGAAAAATGATTCACTATGGTACAAATATCGCTTATATTTATGTAAGAACTCCCAACTCAAACAAAAGGTACTTTTGGAATTGTGCACCTCTCCAGTAGGAGGGCACTCAATATTTTTGAAATCCTATCACAAGGTCAAAAGGGATTTTTTTTGGGATGGCCTTAAAACTAATGTTCAAAGGTTTGTGGTTGAATGTTTCGTTTTCCAACAAAATAAGGTGGAAACAATTAAGACCCTGTGTATTTTACAACCATCAGCCATTCCAAGTCAGCATTGGGAGGAGGTTTCCATGGATTTCATCATAGGGTTACTGAAGTATGAAGGAAAGAGTGTCATCATGGTGATTGTTGATAAACTTACCAAGTACACACACTTTTGGGCACTCTCTCATCATTTCAAATCTAAGACAATTGCTACCGCATTCATGGAGACAATTCAAAAGCTACATGGAAGCCCAAAGATTATTGTAAGTGACAAAGATCCCATCTTTAGTGGACATTTTTTGACGTAATTATTTTCTTGTTTGGGTACTCAATTGGCTCATAGCTCATGTTATCATCCTCAATATGATGGAAAAACTGAGATAGTGAACAAATGTTTGGAAGGCTACATTTGTTACTTTGTCTCTGATAAACAAACACAGTGGTTCAAGTGGTTACCCTTGGTAGAATGGTGGTATAACACTTCCTTTTATAATGCAAAGAAAATGACACCATTTATGGCACTTTATGGATATCACCCACCGTCCATCACTTCTTATCTAAAATAAAAATATAAGGTTCAAGTAGTGGAAGATCACATCGAGCATCAACAACAAGTTCTCCAACTCTTAAAGGACAACCTGACCATGGCACAAAATCACATGAAACAACAAGCAGATCAACATCACAGTGAAAGAAGTTTTGAAGTAGGGGATTTGGTATTTTTAAGACTACAACCATACAAACAGATGTCCCTCAATCTAGCTAAAAAGGATAATAAATTATCACCGAAGTACTTATATGACCCTTATAAGGTGTTGCAAAAGATTGGTACTATGGCATAGAAATTGGAGATGTCTGCATCTTCATGAGTACACCCAGTTTTCCATGTTTCATGCTTAATTAAGGTTATAGCTGACAATATCCCAATTCAAACTATATTTCTAGAACTTGAAGAGGAAGGAAAAATCATATTGGAACCTGAAGTTATCACTAACACAAAAATTTGTGAGCTAAGAAATAGATCAATTTCAGAGTATCTCATTATGTGGGAAGATGAGTCTTTTATACAGAAGCATCCATAACTACTCAAGGGTTGATGACAACACTTGTTTGAAGGGGAGGGTCATGGTAAGCCCTAAATCGTGACACGTTACCCCTCAATTGGGGCATATTTTATTAGTATTGATATTTTATTTATGTCATGTTTGGTCCATTAGTTGTAATTTTACCTCCTAGTCTACTATATATATACCAAGGAGAACTTTTCATTTGGAATCATGTGGTATTTATGAATTCTTGTGATGTATAAGGAGATTTCCCCCTCGAATAGGCTTATTATTTGAATTTCTCTCTTTGTCAAGGCATGAAGTACTTATTCTGAGGTTTTTATGCTGTTTTTATATTTGGTCCTTAACATGAATCGAACACATCATACAAAGTCACATAAATTCAACTAAACTCTATAATAGCAATGCTTGAAGTTACAAGAAACACAAATGACATCAATATAATATTAGTTCGAAAACAGAGTACTTCTAGTTATAAAAAGAAATTTAAAGGAGGATATAATCTAGGAGAAATAAAACTTATGGTCTTAGGGTTAGATTGGAAAACTTCGAGTGCCTCACTTGAGGGAGACTAACTCGAAAACATAGCCACAATATCATAGAAGAAGTATCAACCATAATGAAAACTATATCCAAAACAAATATGTGTGTGTAACCAATAACTATTTAGCAAAAGGGTAAATCGGATCTATCGACTTGGTCGATGTGTATACAATTATTCTTACAGTGGGAATAAAAGAAACAATTATAATTAAATTAAATTCCATTAATAATAAGAATGATCGACATCCAAAATGTATTTACAAAGTAAATGGAGTTTCTAGACAGAGAATAATCTTTAAAATACGAGTTTGTGTATAACAACAAAAAAAACTCTCGTTATTGCATGTAATGAAGGTAAAGGATTTACCTTGAGAAAGAGGAAGGGTCACCGATACTCAGTCCGACAAGTACCTGTACATATTAGAGGATACTTGAAAGAATTTATACGAGCAGTATGGGACTAACTTATGAAACGAGATAAAGGTACAATGAAAAATAAATTAAACAATTCAAATCAAAATGATACCTGCGACGAATTGAGGAATCACTTAACATTAATCTTTGTTGTAATGATGAAATTTACAGTAAGGTTCCATTCGTCTATGAATTCTCATGTTGTCATGAAATCACCGTGACATTTAGGCAAGCATACTCAATAATTATGTTCATCGAGTACTAAAATGTTTATTTTTTTGAAGAGTAATAATGTTTGCATGCATTTATTTATATTTATAAGGGATAATTATAGTTATATATAATTAATTTTTTTTTTTTTATTAGTATAAGGATTATAGTTATATAAATTAAAAAAAATTGCTAGTATAAGGAGACATTGCAAATGGTATGAGAGCATGGTTCAAACACTATGGTCTTATGGGATCAAAATGAACATAAAATTGTGCGTACAAATATACAAACTTATATAACTATAAATATTGCTAAAGATGAGGTTTTGACATTAGTTATGTTTTTCACATATTAGAAACCAAAACCAAGCATCATGGATGCAGAACCTGGTAAATCAACACCAAGTGGTCCACAGATGTATGTTGAACTAAATAGTGAACAAACTCAAGATAACTCTTTAGGACTATTGGAAACCATGCATAGCATAAAGGCATAATTGCAAAGTATTAAGGAAGATAATGAAAGATTACTCAAGGCTATTAAAGATCAAGAAGAATTGAATGAGATCCTAATAAAAAACATGACAGAAATGAAACAGAACATGAATGTAGGACACACTTCTAGCAATAAAAAGAAAGAATGTTATAGTGAAGAGTCACACAAGAATAAAGACCATCCATTAATCAGTGATAAAACAAAGTTGTTAACTAAAGGAAGTAGTGACGACAATTCTAAAGGCAATACTTTACAAAAAACTATACCCAAAACCAAGAAAAGGAAGTAGCATGATAACAAACTATTTGGGGATTTTAAAAAGATCATACCACCCAATTTTGATAGTGAGTTTGAGGGAAGAGAAAAATCTTGGATTTTGAACATGGGTAAATATTTTCAAATTTACAACTACCCAGGAAATTTGAGGGTTAGGTTTGCTATGTACCAACTAAGCCAAATGGTGGCAGGAGACAAAATCAATGAATAAAATTAGAAGCAACAAACTAAATTGGAAAATATTCAAAAACCGTTTTAAACAAAAGTATTTAACAGAAAGATATTTTTTTTTTACAGAAACGAGTACTGATTTGTATTAAAAATAAAAGAGGAGGTTGTGGCCTGACCGTCCAACCTTCAAAATTTTACAAAAATTCCAAAGTTTTGGCTCAATAGCCTGATTCAAACTTATACATAGAGTGTTGTAAGAAAAATTCTACCTTAAGATAGGGAAATTAACAAAATGGGCATCATGATTGTTGTATATCCTAACAAAACTACTTCCCAAGTACAAAAATTTACATTGCATAATTAATCACTGATAACCTGGTACTTTTCTTGGTTCATCCTCTCGTGCTTGATTTCTGGAGCTGCTCAGTGACAGTTGCTTCCTTGCGGGCCGTTCAACAAAAGCTGGGTCTGGTTCACTGTAGTTTCTTCCATGTTGTTGTGCCCCTCTAAGTTATTGGAGTTGTGCCTTGATCGAATTTTCCTCATGTAAATGCTTAGAGGGGGTACATTCTCTTCTTCTAGATTTTGTAAATCTCTTTTCAAACTTCTTATATGATGTTCATGTTCCTTATTTCTTTCCCTCATGCATTTTAGCCCCACATCCAGAATTTCCTTATGAGCTTTGAGCCAGTTTACCTCCTTCTATAAGCTTTTTTGTTCAGCTTAGAGGTCCTGGAAATCTACTTGATACCAATTCTGAAATCCTTTCTGCCATCCATCAAGCCTCTGCATAAAATTAACCACAGTTTACTCCAAATTTTCAATGCGCTTGTCGATTCTTGGCAGATGGGGGGGGAGCCGGGGTTGCTGATTCGATGATTTCCTATGCTTGTTGAACAGTTGCGACCCAATGAAGCCACAGACTAAGAATTCCACTTTCTTTGTTCCTTTGTAGCAAGATTCCCATTGTGCCAGATAAGACGAGAAAGACCTGATGAACAATGAGGAACTCAAATTGATTCATGGTGCTACCTTTCAGACTCCCGCACACTCCTCCTGTGGACCGAGGTATAGAATAATCAGGGTGTAATGAAGGAATGTCCAAGAGGTAGATCCTCCATCTACGAACATAAATTTTTGCATGCCTCACCAACCCATCATCACATTGTAGAGGTACAAGATGAGAGCTTCTTGTTGCGTTATAACCAACAAAAACCATAGTTGCAAGGGATGTGTAACTTAGTGGGTGATGCGTGGAGGGTGACGTCCAGACTAGGGGATAGGGTTCCACCAAGAATGCTCTCCCATGATGATATGTCCTTCTTGTAAATTGCATGTCTGGTTTGCTTGGTAATCAACTTTCTTGTTTTGATTTCTTAGCACATGGAAAACATTGAGGTTTTCCATGGTTTCTTTGATTTCAATGATCCTTGTGATTATTCGATTGATAAATATGTTGCTTGGAGGGATTTGTCGATGTATTCTTTGGATTAAAAGAGTGGGGTCTCCTACTATGGTTAAGATTTTTAACTCTCTGTTCTTTTATATCTCTAGACCTTTCCAAGTAGAGAGAATCTCTGCATGATTATTGGTTGTGATTCCTAAACATCAAGATAAGTTGAGTACCTTTGTTCCTCTGGGGTCAAGCAACACCCCCACTTTCCTTCCACCCCTGGGTTTCCTTTCGAGGCTCCATCAAAGAAAAGGATGTGTTGTTTTATTTATTTTATCCAGGCTTCAAATTCTTCATATGGGAGTCTAAGTTTCCAACATGGGAGACCTTTGGGATTGATGTCACTGATATTTTTTGTTGAGAGTGTTATTCAAGACTAAGCTTACACAGATCCTCTCTTGGGATTCCAGATAAAAGGGGATTTGTTTCGAGTTCCCTCTAAGATCAATTGTTTCAGTCAATAAGCCCCAAGCCTGGGAAACGACTCTTTGAGGTTGAGTGGCTTTGTTGTTGAATATTTCCTTGTTTCTAGCTAGCCAGATTTTTCAGTTTACATAAAAAGGAAAGATTTCCCAGGCCCTTTTTAGTAATGGTTTTTTTAGGAAGCTACTTGAATATGTTTTGTGCCACATAGAGTATTCTTTGTTGATGTTGTTGGGTCTTAGAGGAGTGCTCACCAGGCCTATGATAATTATTCTCCAAACTTCGTGAGTAAAAAACACATTCAATGAAAATATGGTTAATCGATTCCTCACTTTTTTTGCAGAGAACACACCTGGAAGGCCCTTCTATTTTTCTTTTTCTGATATTTTCCGCTGTCAAAATTATTTTGTGGAAGAGAACCCAACTAAACACTCTTACTTTTGGGATGGCTTCAATTTTCCATATGGTTGTCCAATGTTTCTCTTTTGGAGGAAGGGGGACTGAACCAAATGGATTTGATATCCTAATTTTATTTTGTACTCCCCTCCTTTTGCGCCTCAACCTATTTTGTCCCAAGCATTTGAGGAGAGGCGGGATTTCCCTCGTAAAAGCGATACCAATTGATTCCACTGGTCATGCAACTCTACAGGATGAGAAAATATTTTCCATCCTTTCCAACTCCCCGTGAATCCCAAATAGAGATATCTGAGAGAGTTCAAATATTGTTCATTTCCATCCAGTTTCTGAGTTGGGATATATCATCTCTTGTAGCCAGAGGAGAATCCCCCATTAAGTTTTCCTCCCATATTGTTATGTGGTTCCCTCTCCCCGAAATCCACATTAATTGATTCAATAATGTAGGGAGAGCCTCCTTACACAAATTCCAGATGGGAGAGTTGTTTGTCTGCTTGGGGTCCTTATCTAGGCATCTATATCTGATCCTAGAGAGGTATTTCTTTAGAAGGCAAGTTTTCCACCATGATTTCCTTCCAGCCACCAATATCCATAGGATCTTTTCTCCCAATGCCTTATTCACCAACGTTGAGTCTCTTATGGCCACCCCACCATTCTCATAGGGGGTAATTACAGATCCCCATTTGATGAGATGGAATTTTCTCATGTTGTATCTCCCTCCTTGCCATAATAATTTTCATAGAAGAGTATTCAGTTCCTAGTGAATGATTCTCAGGGATAGAAGGATAGATCTCTAATATATATCCATTGAGGAGAGGACATATTTGATAAAGACCACTCTTCCTATTGTATTTAGGCATTTTTCTCCCCACTGGTTCATCTTCTTTCTTATATTATGCATAATGTTTTTCCAATCTGCTGCTCTTGATATAGAAAGGAATATTGGGACCCCAAGATAGGTGAAGGATCAACAACTAGAGGAAAAATTAAAGTTGAGCTTTCCATCCAATGCTCAGAGTTTTCTTTTTGTAGCATTCCAGCCGTATATCTAACATTTTCTATTATTCACTGTTCGTCCATAAGCATTCATGTAATGAGACAAAATTTGTTTAAATCTATCTGCTAGAATAACAGAGGCGCCTCCGAGAAGAAGGGTTTCATATGCAAATTGGGAGTGATTGAACTCCTTTACACCTATGGAAATTGAGAACCCTAGAAGGCTGCCACTTTGTCTTTCCACTTTCAACTTTCTTCTTAGGGAGATTGCCATAATCACATACAAAAGAGGAGATAGACAACATCCTTTCCTTAAGCCTATGCTTCTTTGGAAGAAATCTACTGGCCTACCATTGACGAGTGTTGCTATCCAAGGCCCTTTTATACATGAACTTATCCAAGAGATAAAAGTGTTAGAGAAACCAAATATCTTCATAACTAAAAATATAAAAGAGTAACGTACCCTATCAAACACATTTTCCATGTCCATATTTACCACCATGCCACTCTCTTTTCTTAACTTGATTGAATCAATAGCCTCCTGGACTAGGAGAATGTTGTCCAAAATTTTCCTTTTTTGTAGGAAACTTCCTTGATTTTATGAAATAACTTTGGGAAGGATCCCTTTCAGCCTATTAGAAATTATTTTGGTTATGATCTTATATGAAGAGTTACATAAGGAAATAGGCCTGAAACAAGGAAAAATGGAGGGGTTTGTTTCTTTGGTAATCAAGGCTAAGAAAGATGAGTTGGTGGCTCCTCCAACTTTGCACCAGAGTTTGGACCAAGAAATCATTTTTCACAAGTCATTTTTTATAAGGTCCCAACAGTTTTGATAAAATAAGATAGAGAAACCATTGGGTCCAAGGGATTTGTCAGGATCCAATCCCCAGATGGAATGAAAGACTTCTTCTTCTTCTATGGATTTTAAGAGAGATTGGTTATCTTCTATGGAGATGAGGGAGGGAATCTCATGAAGAATATTGGAGGTGATATGAGGTTCTTGATCGTCAACCTTCGTCAACAAATCCTGAAAGTGTGAGGTGGCCTCTCTTTTAATAGAAACATGGTCAATGATAAGCTCCACTGAAGAGGAATAAATCTCTTGGATGGAATTTATTATCTTCCTCACTTTTTCTTGGTTATGAAAAAAGGAAGTGTTCCTGTCACCTAATCTTAACCAAAGGATTCAGGACTTTAGTCTCCAATGCTCTTCTTTGATTCTATTTACTTGATAAATTTATTTAAATGGTTTTTTCTCTTGCAGGTGAAGTTATTTTGTGTAGTCTTCTTACTCTATCCTCTTCTGAGTTTCCAAAAGATTTCTTTTGATTTCGATTTTCTTATTTTTTGGCTTTTCGTAGAAGTTTTTCTCCCATCTTTAAAGAGATTTTTTAACCTCTCTTAATTTGGATTCAAAGATGCACACAGGAGATCCTTCCACCTTGCCCAACCAAGCCCTTTTGATTAGATACATGACTTATTCATTATGCTCCAAAGAGGATTGAAGTGAAAAGGAAGGGGAGAAATTTTTTTCCCTTCCTCCAAGGCTAAACTTATAGGTTTGTGATTAGAAGCAGTCGAGGGAAATAAATTTGAACTGATGTCCAAATTCTTATCGAGGAAGCTGCTATATATAAGGAATCTGTCAAGTCTTGCGACTATGTGATCTTTACCTAATATTTTTTGGACCAGGTATACTTTCCTCTAGTAGGTTTGACATCAATAAGGTCCAGTATGAAATGATATCCTCCAAAAATTATCTTAGAGGATCTCAAATAGGGTTTCCTTGTATTTTTTATGTCTCTGCCAAAACAATATTGATGTCTCCTTCTACTATTGTGTTACTTAGGTCTAGAGTGGATATGGTTTTTTTAAGTTCATTCCAAAATGATAATCATTCCCCTGTGATGACTGGGGTGTAAACATTAAATATCTTATATATGCTGCTTGTGATTTTTCATTTTAGATCCACACAAATACAATGTTGGGTTTTTTCCACTCGATCTATTTCTGTTTCCTAAGGATTCCAAAATATTCCTAAACCTCCAAAAGCTCCTGTGGAGCTTACTTCTATTCCTGTACTATGAGCCCAAATGTTTTTGTCTATTCTGAGCATCTCTTCATCAGAAATTTTGGTCTCCTGGATGAGGAGGACCATTGGTTTTTCCTCTCTTATTAGATCCTTCATTGCTTCTAGTTTTAATTTTCTCCCAAATCCTCTAGAATTCTAGGAGACTATCTTCATTATTTACCTTATGAGGGTTGGTTGCTAATCCCTTTTTGGGATTTTTTCCCACTTCCTTTGTCGTGGTTTCCTTTTTCATTTTTAAATGATTTTTCTATAGTGGTATGGAACCCATCAATTTATCTTTATTTTCTTCCTCTTCCTGAATTTCCTTAGTTGAATTTCATATTTTTCTTTTATTTTCTTTGACTTCCACCCCTTCAGAGTCTTGATCACTAGAGGTTGACTGGGTCTATCTTCTTGTTTGGACTTGAGAAGGAGGATTTTTTCTTGAATCTATTTCTTCCTAATAATAAGAAGACTCTTGATCGATTTCTGGGGAAAATAAAACCTGAGAATCTACTGGCATGATCATGGAGGGAGAAAAGAGAGGAGGAGCTCTGGAAGGGAAGGTAGAATCAGGAGGGTGAACAGTCGGGGAAAAAATTTCAACAAAGGACAGGATAGGCTTAGACATGACATCAAAGGGATTGGGGGAGATGATGGAGGGGTTGGAATCCATGGATTGAGAAATCAAAGTTGATGGGGGAATGATGGGTTTGGTGGGAGGAGCAATGAGAGGGGATGCGAAGGAGACAAGATGAAGGGAGGGAGTAGAGGATCTAGTCCGCTGCGAAGAAGAGGATGGATTCTAGGGAGAGGGTTGGGGGGCCTTCCAACCCAAAATTTTCTTCTTTACTATTTTCCATTGTTCCTCTGGACCTTGAGAGATGGGGCATTGAGGGGCTGAATTTTTGCAGTCTTTTACAAAATGTTCATATTCATGGTAGGATTTTCATTTGAAAGGGAGTCGTTCATAGTCTAGTTTTTGAATCTATTGTTGGTTATCTAGATTTAGCAGAATTGCTTTTGGGAGGCCCTTTTATAGGTCAAATTCAACACATTCTTTCACAAGAGAACATATTTCCCTTAGGTTTTTTGGAGTCTATGTATTTCCCTAACAAATTTCCAATATTTCTTAAAGAATCAAGTTTCCAACAATGTAGAGGGAGGTGAGTAAGTCTTACCCAAACTGGGACAATCGAGGGCATGGCGAGCTCGGTGTTGAAATCTAGAGTTCATCTGTTGAGATGCATTCCTCGGTTGTGGAATAAGTAAGGTCCTCCTCTGACTATAAGGTCACAATCTTCCTTTATTTCAAACAAGAAAGTATAGAAGCCATGTCCACAAAAGTAGTGGGTCATTCTCCCATTTATCAGAACCTCCAAATTCTTTTGCACCTAGATCTCCATAACTCTTGGGGACAATTAGATTCCAGTGAACTATCCAATGAGGTCTCTTTAAAAAAGTGCAAGCTCCTTTGAGCAAGTCGAGTTGTTGGGAGAACAACTTCAGGGATATTCTCCAAACGTTTCACAAATTTTGAAGGCCGGGGTTTAGTGACAGAGGGGCCAAGGCCTAATATCAACGTTTTGAATGCTAGTTTATCAGGCGCCGGTGGAGGTCGTTGAGAGGAGGGTGAGGAATCCATGCATTATTGATAGGGTTTCATATATTAGGGTTTCAGAAGGTTACCTCACAATATGTCATGTTATAAAGTAAACTATTAGTAATAAAGTACATATCCAACAAAAAGATACTATGATGAAAAATCCAAGGAATTTCATGATATCAAATTAGGATAGATAACTATTTAGGATTTTGTCTCTAAGTTTGTAATTTTAATGAGATATGTACCTTACCTTAGAGAGGAAAGGGAAAATTTTCAATGGCTTATGAGTTGTATGTCTCAAGCATACACAGATAAAATTGAGTTCCTTAATACTAACACAATGGATGAAGTAATAAGTCATGCTAAGATGTGTTTCACTCAATTTAAACAGAGGTCCAAAAACACAAAAACATGGTAGAATAGGTATATATATATAATTTTTTTCCAAGAAGAAAGAGTTTAAGAATCCACATCACCCATAACATAGTATGCCATTTAGGAGAAACAAATTCAATGAAAACCAAGTGTATCAGTTCAGAACAGTAGTAAGCCTACAGATTTAGTAAACAAGACAGTTCGACCACCTTTACAATATTGGGGTTGCAAAGAAACTCACTTATACCAAGATTGTCCTATAATTAAAAACCAAAATCAGATAGTGCACAACATCCAGGAAGCAACAACAGTAAATATATGTGCTCATAAGACTAATGTTGCCTTGGAAAATCGACATGCTAACCAATAATCTTCCATGGTGGAGATAGAAGGTATGATTCACCAGAAACTTGTATCTATTTTAATAGACCTTGGTGCAAGTCTAAGCTATATTTCACCTACAATAGTAGAAGGTTGTAAAATGAATAAAATAAAACATAAAAAGTCTTGGCTAGTACAATTAGCTATTGGAATGAAATGAAAGGTTGTAGAACTGGTAAAATATTGTATAGTAAATATGGATTAAATGGAAACTAAGATATATTTAAACATATTTCCCTTAGGATCTTATGAATTAATCATAGACATGGACTGGATGGAAAATCATTTAACTTTTGTAAATTGTCGTGACAAAACTTTTAATTGTTTAGATGAATCTGGAAAAGACAACACAATTAAAGAGATACCACGTAATGAGTCGGTAATATAGATCTCTACCCTAGAGTTGAAAAAGAATACAATGAAAGAATGTGAAATATAAGTTGTGCACATATATGAAAACAAAGAAGAAATGGTTGAAAATATATTAACTAAAGATTCTATATTGCAAGAATTTTAGAATGCATTTCCGAAAAAAATTCCAGAATTACCTCCTGGACGAGACATACACTTTAAACATACATACAATAAAAACATAAGCATACATGCAATAAAAACAATTTTCTTCACAATACTTTCATATTTTTATTAAAAAACTATTTCAATATGAAATAAATTATTTTAATAATTTTAAAGAAAACAAGATAATACTTTCACAACATGAAATAGCTTACAAAGAAATTTCGAGAAACAAAGTATAAATAAAAAAATCAATTTTACATCAAAAATCATATACATCCAAAACATCGTTACTACAAACATGAAATAGCTTACAAAGAAATTTCGAGAAACAAAGTATAAATAAAAAAATCAATTTTACATCAAAAATCATATACATCCAAAACATCGTGACTACAAACATAGTGCTTATAGACAACATTATGTCTCCTATATAGATAAATCAATATTTATATTCTCATTCCCTTTCAAATCTCAATATTAAAGAAAAAATTGATTTAGTGAGTCAATGAAATAAATTAAAAGAACACCTACTTTCTGAAACAAAAAAATAAGAAAAGAAATTTATTTTCATAATTTATTATATGCACTTGAGAATAATCATTCAACCATTGTTTTCACAATTAAACTTATTCAATACCAGAAAATAAATTTATTTTCATAATATTATATGCATTTGAGAATAATCATTCAACAATTGATTTCACCACCTAATCATTTAACAATTGTTTTCACCTAAGCTTTTTATCCATGTTTGGATTTGAAATGAAAATAAAATGAGTAGGTGTTCTATTTTATTTTTAGTTCAAGATGTATTGATTCAAGATGGGTAAAATATGAACTTGTTCCATTCAAGACATTTCCTGAGAAAAGTTTTGTTTGTAAGGTATATGTATTTGTTTGTAAGACCTAACTTACTATATTTTTGTATTTTAATAAAACACTTTCATATATTTAAAATAAATTTAATACTTATATAATAATTTATAAAAGAGAGTGAGCTATTGAAAGCAACAATTACAAGTATATGCCAAAAGAGTGAATACGTTTAATAATTATTTGTTTATTTTTACAGAACTTTGTAAATATTATTAAAAAAGTTTCATAGATATTATAAATGAAAGTGACGTAAACAAACTTGGTTATGTCAATGTGGAAGGTGGACTTGGGATGTTGTAGTCAAACCATTAGAAATATCAACCAATAATGAGATGACATAAAATTGATTATTTCACAAGCTTTTAAGTAACATGAATAACTATGAATTTTATGACCATAAGATGCATTTTCAAAATTAAATGAAAACGTTGTTTTCATAGGTACATATTTACAAATGTATCATAGATTTCAAAACAACTTCAAAAAATTTGTTCATGCTAATACATGCATTTACAAATAATCATTCAATCATCATTTTTGTGACCCAATCTTTTTTCATGTATGTCTTACAAGTTTCTCATCCATGCTTGGGTTAGAAACAAGCTTCACTAGGTCAAATGTTGAAGGAGAATAGACCTATGCGATGGCAGTTGAGCCAATAGAAATCTGAAAACAATATCATAATATTATTTAGTACATCACCAACTAGCTTCTGATCCATACTTGGGTTTATAACTACCTTGGTTGGGTCAAGTGTTGAAAAATGATAAACTTACACTATGGAAGTCAAGGCAATAGAAATCTTAACCAACAATAACATGAAATAAAATAATTCTTGTACAAGGTTTTAAAAAACATGAACAATTAGAAATTTTATGACTATAAGATATAATGGTTATTTCCAAAATAAAAGGACAAAAGTGTTTCCATAGGTGTATATTCAAAGATGTATTGCATTAAAGAAAAATGTGACTCCATGCCTTCATGTTGATAAAATAAATTCCATAGATTATATAATTAAAAGTGACGCAAAAAATCTTGGTTGGGTAAAACATTCAAAGATGATAGATTTGGGTTATGGAATTTAAACAAATAGAAATAACAACCAACAATAACATCATCATATTCAATGTATCACCAACTAGACTCTCATCCACACTTGGATTAGAAACAAGCTTGGTTGGGTCAAACATTGAAGTAAGGTAGACATGGGTTATAGCAATCAAACCAATAGAAATATCAACCAACAATAACATTACATAAAAATAATTATTCTACAAGGGTTTAAATAATAACATTACATAAAAATAATTATTCTACAAGGGTTTAAATAGTATGGACAACTAGAAATATTATGATCATTAAATGCTCTAGACATTTCCAAAAGAAAATGACAACAATTTTTTAATAGGTACATTTTTACGAATGTATCACATGTTTCTAGACAACCTCAAAAACTCCATTCATACTAATATATGTATTTTCAAATAATCATTCAACTGTGTTTTTTGCAGCTTAATATTATTCAATGCACAACCAACAAGATTCTAATCCATGCTTGGATTAGAAATAGGGTTGGCTAGGTAAAATGTTGAATGAGGTTAGACTTGTACTATGGAATTCAAGCTAAGGGAAATATCGACCAACAATGACATGACATAAAAATTAATTCTTTTAGAAGTTTTTAAACAACATCAACACCTAGGAATTATATGAACATAAGATACGATCTCCATTTCTAAAATCAAATGACAAAGTTATTTTCACAGACACATATTCACAAATGTATTGTGTTAAAGAAAAATGGGACTCAATTTCAAGTAGGCCATTGGTCATGGGTTCCATTCATATGCACCCTAATATTCAACAAATTTAATATTATTCATTTCATATTAAATTTTCCACTTTAAATTTAACATTCAAAATAAGTGTCAAAAGGCCAAACCCCACCAGACCATTAACAAAAATATAAGGAAACCCTAGCAAAAACATTGTTGATAAGAATACTTCCAAAATAAAATGACAAAAATGCTTTCATAATCGCATATTCACAAATGTATCACATTTTAAAGGAAATTGGGACCTAAAGTAAAGAAAACCACAAGGCATGGCAGGTCATGGGATCAATTCCTATCTAGTATAATATTAAGAAAATATACCATGCTTCATTACAAATAGAATTAACCCAAACCATTTTAAGTTTTGAAGTGAAAAAATGAAGAGTTCACAAATAAGCATAACAAGACAATATAATTCTCAACCAACAATAATGTAATCTAATTCAATGCATCACCAACTAGCTCCTCATTCATACTTGGGTTACAAACAACTTTGGTTGGGTCAAATATTGAATAAGGTTAGAATTTCACTATGGTAGTCAAGCCAATCTAAATCTCAACCAAAAATGAAATGGCATAAAATATAATTCTTACACGAGCCTTTAAACAAAATGAACAACTATGAATTTTATGACCATAAGATACTATATTCATTTCCAAAATCAAATAAAAAAAGTGTTTTTGTTGGTGCATATTCACAAATCTATCGCATTAAAGGAAAAATAGACTCAATGCCAAGTTATCCCCCTGATGGGGCATGCTATGGGTTCAAATCCTGGTCACTCTAATCTTCAAGAATTTTAATAACATCAAGAACAAGAGTCAAAATTCCAGTCCCCACCAAACTGGTAACAACAATACAATGGAACCCTAGTAGCAACACTCTCGAGAAAAAAAACCATAATACAATGGAACCTTAGTAGTTAATAGAATATAAATATTAACCAACAATGACATGGCATAAGAATTAATTCTTGCACAATCCTCTCAATTACATGAACAACTAGGAATTTTATGACTATAAGGTATAATCACAATTTTGAAAATCAAATGACAAAAATCTTTTGGTAGATGCATATTAAAAAATGTATTGCATTGCAACACAATGAGGTTCATTTCTATCACACCACCAAATGGGGTAGGTCATGGTTTCAATTCATAGGAACTATAATCTTCAACAAATTTAATATGCTTCATTGCATATTGAGTTTTCCAGTTTAAGTTTAATATCTAGAATAAGACCTGAAAGGCCAAACCCCGTCAAACTAATAAAAACATTGCAATGGAACTCTAGCAACAACACTATCAATAAGAATACTTTCAAAATAAAATGACATAGTGTTTTATGTAGGCGACATATATTCACAACACATTAAATAAAAATGGGATTCAATGCAAAGTATTACACCGGACATGACAATTTGTGGGTTCAATTCCATACTAGTTTAATCTTCAACAAATTTACTATGCTTCATTACAAATAGAATTAATCCAAACCATTATAAGATTTTAAATCAAAAGGAAAGAGTGCACAAATAATCATATCAATCCCATAGATATCTCAAACAACATTAGCACAATCATATTCAATGTATCACTAACTAGATTCTCATCCATACTTGGTCTATAAACAATATTAGTTAGGTCAAATATTGAACAAGATTAGACTTTCACTATTGTAGTTAATCCAATAGAAATATCATCCAAGAATTACATGACATAATAAATAACTATTGGACAAGTCTTTAAACAAGATGAACTGTTAGGAATTCTTTGACCATAATATGCGATGGCCACTTCTAAAATCAAATGAAAACATTGTTTTCATATGCACATATTCACAAATTTATTACATTAATGGAAAATGGGACTCAATGACAAGGAGGCCAACCAATATGGAAATACATGGGTTCAATTATTAGGCACTCTAATACTCAACAAATTAAATATGTTTCATTGTGTATTAAATTTTCCATTTTAAGTTGAACATCTAGAACAAGAGCCGAAAGGTCAAACCAGCAAGAAGAATATAATGGAACCTTCACAACAACATTGGAAACAAAAGTTCTTCCAAAATAAAATGATTTTTTTCTTTCTTTCATAGAAACGTATTAATAAATGTATCACATCAACGGAAAATGAGACCCAATAAAGACTAGGTTGCCAAACAAGACAGGTTATGTGTTCAATTTATATCCAATCTAATCTTTAACAAATCTAATATTCTTCATTATAAATAGAAATAACCAAAACCATTTTAAATGCTAAAATAAAAATGAAGAGTGCACAAATAAACATATGTGAAAATCCTATGCAATTATCGAATTAGTCTTTGAAAAGGTATCTTTCGGATAATAAACTCAATACTTTTCCACATGAAAGGTGAAACCCAAAACATCCAAAAGTGCTAAAATTCTATACCCCACTAGGACACCAAGAGAATGCACCCACAATGAGAGGAAAAACTCCACTAGAACACATAGATCACCCACTAATACCAACACGACCACAACTCCTACCAAATCACTATTGAAGACATCATCTACAATATCAATGCCCAGGAAATTAACTAGAATAGGAAAACATGAATACTATCACCAAAACTGAGAGAAAAATGACCATCATTTATTTAGAATAGGAGGAAGTGTTATATATATTCATATTATTGCATGATGGATTGAATAGGTAAAGATACATCTAGCTTCTAACAACTAGTTAGATAGATCTAATCAACAACTTCCTTCGGACTTGTGTCCAACTGTTCAAGTCTCCTCCAATAAGTTGAGAGAGTCTTCCTTCTAATAACCCATCTATATAAGGGAGTCCACCTTCCTTAGGATTTACGTGGATTTCTATTGGGTTTCCCAATTCCTCCCTATTTAAGCTCGGAAGTGTCCCCACTTCTGTCAACAAATGAAGAAAATGCTTGTGGATGTAGTTTTCCAAAAACCATTTATCCTGAGGAGGATTTTGGCCTATCCTTGTGTGACCTTTAACTTCTTCAAATTTATTAACTATCAAATCATTCATTTCCAGAGAATATTTCATCATCTCAAAAAGAGAGTGAATAAGTTGTGCAAAGAGTCCATATTCATTATGAGTATCAAATGCTATTTTTTTTTGTTCCATGGCAACAAAAATAAGAAGAGTAGTTCCTCCTGTTATCACACAAGTTGTAGGTTGGGAAAAGCCCTACCCAACAACCAATTGGTGACAACATAGAGAGAAACTACCCACTGTCACCTTAGGCAGGTGTTCATGTCACTTTAGAGGTGAGGTAGTCACCTCAAGGGGGGAAATACTAATGACCCTAGGGGGAAATGGAATGGAAAATGATATGTATGGATGGAATCCCCTAAAGGTCAAGTTTCTAAATGGAAGTGGGAGCCTAGAAAATATTCTTGGGAAAGGTTACGGGTTTCCAAATGAGTTGATTTACCTGCCAAGAGTAAGATACCTGCCCGAGATGCAATGAAAACCAAGTGTACTTGTAATATGTTAGTTGGAAAATAAATTTAATATTGTTGTCCCTAATTGCATAAAAATTTGATGATATATATCAGCATATTATAAATAATAAAGTTTGCAAAATAAGTTCTAAAAGTGTAATTGAATAAGCAAGAGACAAGCTAGTTAAAGCTAACTTAACCCAACAATGATAAAGAAATACTTTAGCACAAAAGAAAGGCTGAAAACAAGAACTTACTACAGTGATATTTATCAGCCTTATGGAAGTAGCAAACCAAGATTTATATCAGAAAAATCAGCCAATGAAAATAACTTCTAACTAGCTCAAAAAGTGCGCTAGGGTTAGTAGTTTGTTAGGGAAAAGTTGTATCCAATTCCTAGGGTTAGTTTAGGAGTTATCCAGGGTTAGAGAATTAGTTTTCTACAACCCTAATGGCTGTAGGCTAGTTTTTTAACAGTAGCAAGATTTAGTGGATGAAATAGGACACCTCAATGAGGAAAGGAAGCCTAAGGCTCAAGGAACAATCTGCAAGTGGAAGAACTTCAAAACTTGAAAATTTCAAGTTTACCAATGCAACATATTATTTCTCCAATGTGATGATTAGTGCCTTTGATTATGGGTTCATGGGGTCAATATAAAAGAACAAAGGATACTACCTCCTTGGGGGTATAAACCCTCTTATTCCCCAAGGAAAGTAACCTAGCTAGCGTTTTAAAACTAAGGGGTCTATGCCCTTATATTTCCTTAGAAAAACCCTTGCAAACAATAAATACTATGATTAAAAATATGATGGAGCTAAAGTAGGGGTTTATGAAATTATACTCCCTAACTAGACTTAGTGAAATAAACCTTGATTCTTGAATTACAAATGATAACAATAAGTAAAAGGATTACCAATCCAAATAGAAACAAGATGGACCATAACATGCGAAGATAACCACCACAATAGAAAAATAATGACCTCCTAGACCTAGCAGATCATCATCATCAACTCCATAACCAAAGAGAAACCATATCATAACACAATATAGAAAAAACCCTCAAGGGTAGTGAAAATTTTACTCCAATGCTTCTCACAATGGGAGAGTTATGATTTCAAAATGAGATCTTATGATCTCTATTTATACAAAATGTCACTAACATAGTGTGTCCACATTAGCAAGGGTAAAACATAATACAAGGGGTCCACAACCCTTATCTTACCCCTTGCAACCAAATAATATTAAACAATTCATCTTTAAATTAAACAAGAGGACGTCACCCCTTTAGGGGACGTTTTGACACTAGGAGCAAGTCATTGGAGTTGGAGATGCATAGTTAGGTCTCCAAAGGCCACATGTCAATCATATAGGTCATCTCCTCATGGTCAAGGACTTCTTATCCTCAAAACATCCATGTTTCAATGAGCCATGTCTTCACCACTAAACCCTATCCCTTCCATGTGACGTGAAGCCTCCAAAGGTGACATTTTTCCTCTCCTAGGAAACATGTTTAGCATGTAAGGGATAGGTCATGTCATCCACAATGTCTTATAGGTATCCAAAGGTATGTATCTCTCATCCAACTTATGGGCCCTTGACATCCAACCTATAGGATTCAATCCCCATGGAAGCCCAAGCTAGGCTTGTTCCTCCAAACTTGTCCACCAATCATGTCATGCAAAGACAAATAAGCATGCCCTCCAAGGATCTCAAGTCATAATATCATGGTGAGTAAATAAAATCAATAAATGAGCCACCTAATCATGTGCATCAAAGATTACCTGGTCAAACAAGTAAGTGCTCAAAGACATTATGCGAATTTTCAAGCTTGGATATGGGAGGGTTGACAATGTTTCGTATTGGGTAGATCTTTCCCTAGGTCAAGGAGTGTTTCCCAAGTGATCCATTTCTAATCCATGTGAAATAGATGAAATGGTTATGGGTCAAGACTCATTGGGCATGGGGTTCATGACATACAAGGGGTTGTAGTGTCTTGTTCATGGGTTCCTTTGTAGAGGGTGTGTGGCACCTTCGTTTGCAATTCATTTTTTTCAAGCCCATCCTCTTTCCATTATTTTTTTCTTTCATTTTTTAAAGTACCAGTTGAAGGACACTCTCCTAGCATGGTGTCTAGATAATCATAGTGTCACTCACAAATACCTTGCGAAAATGAGAAGGTTGGCTCATGATGAGATCCCCTTTCTCTCAGTTGTGCAACTGAGAGCCACTACCTTGGATTGGTGACCAGATGATGGTGATTTCATACCACTAGATACCCATGATAATGATAGGCTAGCTCGTGATGAGACCTTCTATCCTCCAACTAACCCCTTAATCATTCACTTATTCTCGTGGGTCCCCCTTTTCTTACATAGAAGTGTTTCATTTCTTTCTAAGGGAATCCCTGGGTGAAGCATCTGGAAGGTTTATATATAGGATTTTATCTTGTTACCTAAAAACAATACTTCTAGGCCTTTATCCCCTTCTTCCCATAGAATGAGGGACAACCCCTTCATGGGTCAATACACCCTAAAATCCCAAGAGACAAAGAAATGGGGGGTTTAGGTGATGGAAAGTGGTAAATATGGTTGGGAACGATACAATATCTCTTCAAGGGAGTTCCTAGTAGCAAACCCATTCCCGAGAAATACCACTTACTAGGCACAATGTCAACCACCAAGGTGAAACAGGGAAAAAGGCATAATGTCCAAGCACCATATCATGAAATCTAAAGCAATCTAAGATACAACATACTCAAAATTCCTTGAAAATATTGAAATGACAGTCACCATAATAGATGACTTGTACCCCATGGATCAAGGACTAGTTCCTCTCGGAAGCTAGCTGGTGTGGTGGATGCCATCTGAAAATCCTAATCTCTGTGGTGGTGAGAAGGGTCTCCATCTATGAAAGTGGATATTTCTGGTCATGTAGTCTCTTGGCACTCCATATTTGCAACCTGAGGGCCTCAAGACATGATCTCCTTAGTTATCCCACAAAATGGGGATAACACCTCCAACTATAACTTCTAAGCTAGAAGAATATATGACTATGTTTTCGAGAGCATCAATACATCTTGGCATGTCTACTACCAAATATGCAAAAACTACAAACTTGTCTCTACGAAGTCTCGAAACAACCTCAATTTTATTCTCTTGAACTGGTGGAATTCCAATGACCAAGCACTTCGCCAATGGTTCCAAGCTATTAGGTAATTCAGCAAGGACTTCCTAGGTTGGAATGCCAGGACCGCCACCTTGTTTCACTCGAGCCCATATGAAAAGGGCTTCTAAAGCATATTTTTTAGCTTCAATTGAGGAAACAAATGTTGCAAGTGTTCAGGTTGTCTTCATAATAATGTGATCAATTCCAATATTTAATAACTTTATTAAAGGGATGTTGATTTCTAGACTTCCAATATTTTCAAAAATATCTTTTCTTACACCAAAAAACTCTGCAAGAACTGATGTAGCATTTTCTTGAGTTTCGTCTCTAGGAGAACCAAGCATTTGAAATAGCAATTGGAGACCTATATTTTCAACACCTCCTTTTTGAATGAGCTCTTCATGAGATGCCACTATAAGTAATCAACCCAACACCATTATCAGATGGAGTTTTGAGATTGGTTTATTCTCCCAAATTATAGCTACCAATTGGTTGACAATGGTAGCATCTACATCTCTAACAAGATGCTTAAGCACATTGGGACCAATGTTTCTCAAGAGAAACAAGAGGGATGGAACACCATTTTCACTTTCAATACAAGCACAAATTTCTTCACATAAATTTCCTAGAAAAATTGCATCATCATCTTTTTCTTTCAAGGAACGAGTTTCCAACAGCTAGACAAATGGAGGTATCCCACCTACTGTTGTAATTTCCCAGTTATTTTCATCATCTTCTACGAAAAAAATAGAATTCAAGGCAATGCCATGCTCCTATTGTTGTTCAATATATATACCAAGGAATGAAATCAAAAGATGAATTCTTTCTCACCCCCCTAAAGAATTGCCATAGATATGAATTGACAAAACAAAGGATTCTTAATAAGTGAATGAGTTCTCATTGTATCTCACAACTAGACATAGTCACCAGTCCAACCAACATTATTTTTTCTTGAACATGTAGAAAATCTATAGAGAGATAAGCATTTTCATAGAGGCTATCCAAATATTTAATTGCACATTCTTGTATCAGTTGAAAGCTATGAGGTTTGAATTCTATGACTAATAGTCCTTCCATTTTAATTGCATCAAGTGAGTTGGAAGTATATGAGTTTTCATTAAAAACCATTAATGCATAGACCAGGGAACCAATCATGTCAGCCAATTGAATATTAGATTGAAATGACTCAATTCTTTCTTTGAGGCTGATCACAATAGAAAAAATTCCACTTGTAATGTTCACTAAAGACCACATTACATTTTCCTAAATGGATTGAGAAGGTATCCCTCGCATAAACTCTTTTGAAGGTGCCAAAAATGAACTAATCAAAATGGGAATGTTGTCTTGATAGACTATAACTTTCTTTTCACTAATCGATTTAGAAGAAATATCCTCTAATGCACCAACTTCTTCAACACAGAGAGACTTCATCTTCATGAAATAACAATTTCAGTAGGTGCTGAATAGTACTAGCATTCAAAACATTAGTACAACTAGCCTCTGAAGCAAACATCAGACTATCCAACAGGGAGGATGCATTGGATTGAGTAACTACAATACATGAATAATTAAGCCTTACATGGATATCGACACCACTAGCTTCAAGGGTTGCTTGCAAAAATCCTTATGTATTCGTACACAAATTTTTTAATGCTCTAGGAATAAGATCAATGGAATTTTCAATGGAATAGACGAGGGTTAGTCTGATGGGTGCAACAAAGACATCTTCAAAAGATGTTAGTAAATCAACCAAATCTGAAGGAAGGGTGCGAGAAGGGATTTTGGTTTAAGAGGGTGCACTTGACATAGAGAAATGGATTTGTTGAGACTAATTTGACGAACAACATGTTGTCTGAAAATTAAAACAGGGGCACCGAAAACTAAGAACTGCAAAAAGGAGAGGGCACTGAAAATGAAAAAGCAAGGGAGATGGAACCCAATAGGGAGTGGAATTTCCCCACAACCAAAGCATTGAGAAATGGAGGGAAAGATAAATTCTAGAGCATTGAGTTAGAAGAGATGGAGGGAAATATAAACCCTGAGTGCACCTATGAATATGAAAATTACCAAAAAGGACTAGGAAGTGGAGGTTTGGAGAAAACCCTAACACACTTCCTAAGAGATGGAGGGTGGAGCCACCCCTAGCGCACCTCTGGATACGAATACTAGGTGAGTTCAAACACTAGAAACACATAAAAAAAGAAATTATTTCTTTGAAACTCAATGGAGCAGAAACATCTTAGATCGATGCTAGGATAACATTTGATCTTACAATATCAATGATCATGAAATCAACTAGAAGAGGAAAACATGAATACTATCACCAAAAATGAGAGCAAAATGAACATCCTTTATTTAGAATATGAATCAATTTTATATAGATGCACGTTATTACATGATGGCTTGAATAGGTCTAGCTACTGCTAGCTTCTAACAACTAGTTAACTACATTTGATCAACTACTTCCTTGAGACTTGCACCCAATTGTTCTTCTCCTCCAATAAGTTGAGAGAGTGCACCTTCCAAGAATCCAATTGGATGAGGGAGTCTTCCTTCCTTGGGATTCATGTGGATGTCTATTGGGTTTCCCAAAACACTAGTAACAAGAATACAATGGAACCTTGACATTAATATTACTAAGAAGAGTACTCCATAAACAGGCACAATCAACCATGAAAGATTATTCCAAGCTCATAGGACACCAAACACCTCAACAGTGAAAGGCCTAACACCACTAGAACACCTAGAAAACCCACGACCCCAACACAACCATGATTCCTAACCAATGCTAGAAATATTACATTACCAAACCACTATCAAGAACATCCATAATAAGTGTTGAAAGGACAAACCCCATTAAAACACCATGAAGATGAAGCTAGCGTGAAAGGCCAAACCCCATCAAACTAGTAACAAGAATACAATGGAACTCTAGCATCAATATTATCCAAAAGAATACTCCAAATGTACACATGAAAAATCACAAAGTTAAGGAGACCACACCAAGCACATCCACCACAAAATTCCAAGCCCTATTAGAATATCCAAAACACCCATGACCACCAAAACCACAATAATCCCTAACCATCACCACAACTAGAACATCTAGAATAAAATCCCAAAATCCAAACCCCACCAAAAAAGACAAAACTAGTCTAAACAAAGGTATATAATCAACTATGCACGTTTATTCCATAATCACAGTTAAACCTTGCCAAATCCCACACCAACCTCGTACATCATCTTATCCTTTAAATAATGTCACCCCACCTAATAAAACAGAACCATAACACCAACACTATTAAGAAGAATATTCAACCATGCGAGTTAAATCCACACCATGCTTGTACACTAACTCGACCTCTCCACACCATCAAATTTTAAATTTTATAAACATTGTAGATAAGGCATCTTATCTACCATCTCTTTAAGCGACGACCAGGTTTCCCAACTGTCTACATCAGTTAGGTTTATTACACCGAAAGGCGTATACCTATTGACAATGGGCATAATTAATCATCTTTTAATCTAAAATTCTAATCTGATGGCTAACAATTAAAGATGCTGGAATATTCTTAGTCATCCTCCCAAATCAATGAATGTGATTTACTCTTCACAATCTCCTTGTATTTTTGAATGCATCCGTTAACCTGTTTACTTTTTAACATTTACCTAATCATATTAAGAAATTACTATAGCACTATATGATTTCCACGTTTAAATGATTAACGTTTAACATTACCACGTTTGGATTATTAACCATGAATTTCCTCACCTATCCCTGCATTTTCCTTAGGCGTTTTAGCGGTCTGTGCATTTCATATCACATTTGGATTATTAACCACGAATTTCCTCACCTGTCCCTGCGTTTTCCTCAGGCAATTTAGCAGTCTGTGCGTTTCATATGCCGTCTCCGCGTTTCATATGCCTTTCGACGTTCATCAGTCATAATTATGTGACTATGCTAGTCAGATATATACATCGCTGTAACGTGTTCTTATTGATATAACAGTGACACATATCAAACATTTTTCATCAACAAACAGATTCCCCAACATCTCTCACCGCCTTGTTGTAGAATGGGTCTAGAAACAATAACACATCTCATCTACCTTTGCTGTAAAATGTCGTAATCAGTAAAATTAAGGAATATTGAGATATATGAATTGAAAATTTGTGTCATTAAAAATACATGTTAATGTAGTGATTGCATTGAAAAGTTTTTTGTACGGTCAAATATGAAAAACATGTGTAATTCTTTTAGTACTTAATATGGTTTGATAATAACATTTAAAAATAATAATAATAGAAAATATTTTAATATAATATATAATGAGAGAAAAAGATAGAGTAATTGAAAGTAAAAATATTTATGATTTCATTAATAGATGTTTTTTACTGCATATTATTATGAAGTTCACATGTGACATTTAAAAAAATATTAATAAGAAAAAATAATTTGAGTGTGAGCCATAAATAAAATATTTCTATGTTCTCCAATAAATTGGCATTTAAAAAATATTTTAACATCACCATACGTAAAATAATTTATATCAATTTTATATAGAGAGAATAACTGAAAGTTAAAAAAAAATCTTATTTACTCCATAGGTCATTTATACTTCTCCATATGAGGGAGATGTGTAATTCCTTTAATGCTTAATATTAAATTAACACATGTCATTTAAAAAAAATTGTAAAAGTAAATATTTCAATATCAACTTTATATATATATATATATATAACAATTGAAAAATAAATAAATTCTTATGTTTAAAGCATTTTAATGGTTGGTTAAGTAGGCCGAAGATGGAGGACGGGGTCGAACCAGGGTTTTTAAATCTCATTTTTTGCGGGATTCTGCATTTTGTTCCAGCCCTCTCGTCCTGGGAGTTTTGTAGAGATTTTGCATTATGTAGATGGGTTGTGTAGCATATTTCTTTCTTTACCGCTCCTTCTAGCTACACTATTTATACTATTCTTCCTATTTTCACATTTTTTTAGCAGGGTAGTTTTTTTGCTACTTGTTTTAAGGGATGGATTTGGCGGATGTTTCATTATTCATATCTGCCACCATTCTTTATTGCCTCTCTTGGAAACTGTATCACCCTCTCCTTTTTCGGGCTTTTAATTTACTATTTATGATATTTCGTTGTTTGGCTCCTTAGGTGGCTAAATCGTCATTAATATTTTCGAATCCTTTCATTTACTCCTGTTTACCTTGATAGTCGGGTCATTTTTAGTCCCTTGATATTTTAGCTTAGTTTTTAGTGGATTAGGTGGCTCAACGATGGCCCTTCATCGACTGTCAAATATAAGTGCTGACATTAATGACTTAATGAATGAGGAAGATGAAAATTTATGGTGGGAGGCGGGTCTTATAAAAAACTATACTTCCTCAAAAGCACATTTACCTGAGATTTCCTTTGCTCCGAAGCTTTCTGACTCTGTAGAATGTCGACCTAGAAAAGCTACTACAACTCCACGTTCTTTCCCTATTTTTCTACCTGGTTTGGTGGATTCCCTTTCAGAGGATTCAAAGGCTCGTTTAGATTTTAATCCACAGTCGGGGAGTTGTGGTGGTGTCCCCTCTAGGTCGCGGGGAGGAACCAAAAATTTGATTGCACTTCGGAAGAGCCTGAGGAAGTGGTCATCTAATAAGGTGGTTAAAAAAATGGTGCTTGGGTTGGATGTGGGCCTGGAGGATACCTATAGGTTATCACTTTGCGGGCTAGTGGGGAGCTTTGCCTATGGGAATATGTGTAAAGAGAAACTCTCGGCTTGGATGGAACGGGTTTGGGTGCTTTTTTTAGGTTATAATCCTAAACTGATTTACGTTACTAAAGGCTGGTTGGGGATCATCTGTCATTCACTAGAGGATGCTAAGATTCTTTTAAAGAGAAGATGGATAAATGGCGATAGTAGCCTTATGCTAAAAAGTGGCAAGTGGCTTTCAACCCCGAGACTAAGTATTTCCCCTTTCGTCACTTCTGGATACTTTTACCCGGCCTGCCTCTTTATCTCTGGATTGAGGGGCTCTTAAGGCCATTGGGGAAGCTCTAGGCAGTTTCATTATGTTAGATAGAGCAACACTAATTTCGACTACAAGGAAAGTGGGTAGAATTTTGGTTGAGATGGACATTATCCATGGTGTTCTAAAATCTTTAGAGATCAATTGGCGAGGCAAATGCTTCTTACAATGCCTTTATTATTTGGGTATTCCATTTCGTTGCAACCTGTGTCATAGCACTGGCCACCTGAGGAGAGACTGTAAAGGCTTGGAGGAAGTGGATGCAATTTTGGTTGGTTATGAACCCCCATTTGACTGCATTGACTTATCTATTGACACTAGTTTCTATGGAAGCAGTTCAGACTCTTGGTCACAAGCCTCGAGAGACTTAGAACCCTTTTCAATTTTATTTGGTAAGTTAAAAATTCATTGTCAAGTTTTATTTTTTACTCTTTCTTCGTGGGAAAAGGAAACCTTAAACTCCTCGAAGTGGTTAGAAAAAGCTATTTCAAATGATATTTTTCATTCATTAGCCGGTAAAGGGGATCCTCCTCTGTTTGAATAGATTTCTGAGGGTCGTGTATTTTCTTCCCATGCACAATCTACTTCTTCTCGGGACCCACTTTATCCGGTTACTGAGAGTCAACCCGTGTCTAATTCCTATATGCCTCCTCCTAGTCGAAACCTCTTACCTACGAGCTCTGTTTTGACAGGACCTCCGCCATTGACTCTTCTTTCCCAGAAGGATTCCCTTCCCTCCCTTCTTGTCTATTGGAAACCAGACGACGAGGAGCCATCTCTTTCGACTCTCCTTGAATCCTACATTCCTTTTATTCGGGATCAAAACCCTTCAGTCCATCTTCCTATCTATCGTGGAAAATTCGTTATTACTCCCAATATGGGTGATGGAGAAGTAAGTGGTTCGCGCACCTTAGATGACAAAGGTGGGAAGGATTTTTCTTGGTCCAGAGGCCTGGGCCTTGAATATTCTCCCGTTAAAACTAGAAGTTCCCGTAAGAAATATTTTGTTGAGTGACAAGCTTCTTTCCTAGTTACTTCCAAGGATTGTGGGGAGCTTAGAGCATGTAAAGCCCTAGAGCGGGGAAAGTAATGATTTTACTCTCTCTCAATTTAAGGGGGACTGGAGGCACCCTCAAATTGGCCTATGTTTGTAGTGTTCTAGAAAAAATTCGTCCTAAGATTGTTCTTTTTCAGGAAACTTTGGTACACGTAGATAAGGCTCAGGCCTTTATGCACTCTCTTTGACCGAACTGGTTTAGCTGTGCTGTTAAATCAGTTGGAAATTTAGGTGGCTTGATGGTTTCTTGAGATCCAATTTTTTTTATTTGGTTCTGTTACTAACTTGCTGGGGAATTTAATTGTCAGGAATTTGTCTTGTTGCTAGAAGGAAATTCTCTATTTTAAATGTACCTTGTGTGGAGCGGAAAAATTTCTGGGAGTTCCTGGGTAGCTCGAGATTGCTCGCTCAAAAAAGTTTAATCCTAGCGGGTGACTTCAACTTAACGCTATCCTCAGGTGAAACATGGGGAGGTGATAGATCCTCAGGTTCGCTGGCTGGCTATTTCAAAAATTTCTTTCAAAGTAACAGACTTATTTATATCGCTTCGGGAAAGTTGGTTCCCACCTAGAGGAATAATCCCTCTTGGACATAGTATATTGCTAAGAGGTTAGACATAACTCTTATTTCTGAAGATATGCCGATGTCGGTTGGTATTTACAGGTCTTGGATGGAGTACCCTTTTATATCAGACCATGCTCCTATTATTCTCTAGTTGGAATTACTCTCACCTTTTAAAATTTTTCCTTTTAAATTGAATCCTCTTTGGATTCTGGTTCATAAGCTTTGGAACGACCCAAAATATCTTGGCAAATAGGGTAAATAGAGTAGCCTAGTTTGGAAGCTTAAGGATTTAAAGAAGAGCATGAAACAATGGCACAAGGAATGTAAACAAAAGATTGTTTCTCATATCAGGTATCTTGAAGATGAGATAAATTCTCGTTTACAAAATTGCCTAGAAGGTTCTTGTATTCAACTGCAGGATCCTTTATTAAAAAAATTGGAACAAGAAAGGAATAATATTCTAAAAGAAACCGGAGAACTTTGGCACCAACGAAGAAGAGCTATATGGTTTCAAAGTGAAGAAAACAACACAATTGTTTTTCATAATTATGAAAATTTCAGAAGAAACCACAAGCATATATGGGAAATTCTGGCTAGATCGGGGCATATAATCACTGGTTAGGAGAATATAAAAGTGAAGTCAGTCAATCATTTCAAAAATCTATACAAAGCACAAGATTTTCCTTCATCATTGGTACAATTCAGGGTTGCTTCTATGTTTTCAAATATGTTTACGGAAGCTAAGGTGGAAGTTCTTTATTCGCTGATTGAGTTGGATGAGTTAAAGCAGGTGATTACAAATTTAAAAATTGATAAGAGCCCAGGGCCCGATGGATGGAAAACAAAGTTCTTTATTCACTTTTTCGATCTAGTTGGGAGGGACCTTTTAGATATGGTTGAAGAAGCTAGATTAAATGGTAACATTTTGGGAGGCTTAAACGCGACCTTTATTGCTTTGATTTCCAAAGTGAATAAACCTCAAATTTTTGGAGACTTTAGACTGATCTCGCTATGCAATCTATGCTATAAAATAATTTCAAAGATCATATCCAATCAAATCAAACCGATTCTGTCCAGATCGCTTTTGGAAGAACAACAGGGTTTTCTACAAGGAAGAAGGATTCATGATGCCATAGGTATTGTTCATGAGTGTCTCCATAATATAAAAAAGAAAAAATCTAAATCTCTAGTTTTAAAGCTAGACTTGAAAAAGGCCTATGATTGTATTAGCTGGGATATCCTGAGAATGATCCTTATTTAGATTGGCTTGGACCCAAATATGACAAAATGGATTATGATATGTGTGATGTCTACCTCCTTCTCTATGCTAATTAATGGGGAGCCGACAGATTTCTTTAAGAGTGGCTAGGGACTAAGACAGGTTTGTCCTTTATCCCTGTTTCTCTTCATTTTAGTGATGGAGGGTTTAAGCCTATTATTGAAAGACAACCAAAAGGAGGGGAAATTAACCGGAGTTAAATTTTCTAGATCCATTAAAACTCTACATGTTTTATTTTTTGACGACATTATTATTATGTCAAATGCCACCATCTAGGAGTGGTAGGAGATTGATAAATTGCTAAAATCATTCTTCTCAGCTTCTGGTTTGTTGGTTAATGAATCCAAATCAACCATGTTACAATAAGGCTATCGAAACACGATTTGGAGCCAGTCAGAGCGTTGTTCCCTTATAACTTCGTAGATCTAGATGCTAGCTTCAAATATCTTGGTTATTTTCTTAAGACATGGAATCATTGTGCTAATGACTGGTGTTGGCTACTAAAGAAAATGGAGAAAAAGAGATACAACTGGTTCTATCGGTGGTTATCCTTGGGGGGAAGGTATACCTTATTAAAAGCCGTGCTAGAATCTCAACTTGTCTATTGGATGTCTCTAGCAATTGTTCACAGGATTGTTTTAAATTCCATCAGAAAATTAATGTTCAATTTTCTTTGGTGAAGAAACATGGACTCAACTCCTATACATCTCTGTAAGTGGGATCAGTTATCAGTTCCAAAGGAATAGGGGGGTTGGATTTTTCGCAATATTTTCGATTTTAACAAAGCTTTGGTGGTGTACACTATATGGAGAGTGATAAACTGTTGAGGTATCTAGCACAAAGTCATTAAGGACAAATATCTACCATAAGACAATTACAAATTAGTTAATATATTCTTCTTTCAATCATAAGGCATCCTCAAATATTTGGAGCGGGTTATTAGCATCAATGCACTTGATTCTTCACTGGTTAAGCTTGGATCTGGGCTCGAGTCAGCTTATTTCTATTGGCAATGATAGTATTCTTGGTTTGGATGGACATTTAGTTTTATCCCCACCGCTGGTGACTGCGCTAAATTAGAAGCATATTTTTTCTCTTGCTCAGGCCAGAGGCCTCTCTGACAGTCATCACTTGTGTAATTATTGGTTAAATATAAGCGATTTGGACCTCTCGGGAGAGCTGGCATCCGAGTGGGATCAATACAAAAGGGCTCTTATTGACTTCAGGATTCTTCTCTAGGACAGAGTTGATGCGCTGATGTGGATCAGGGATGATAAATCTGGAGTCCTAATGGTTAAATGTTTTTATTGGGGCATTGTTTCTACAAAAAAATTGAAAAATATTGATAGTTGGTAGTTATCCATTTGACGATGGAAAATTCAACTTAAAATCAAGTTATTTATTTGGCTGGCTATGGAAGGTAGGATTTTGAATTGGGATTCATTATAGTCAAGAGGTTGGGAGGGTCCCAACCGATGCTACCTATGTAAGAATGGTATTGAATATATTTCACATTTATTTATTTTCTGTCCATTTTCAGTCTCGGTGTGGGATCTTGTGACTAAGAAACTAAACCAAAAGAACTCTTGGAAGGGAAACACATTTTCTGAGTGTTTCAAGAATTTCTTTGAGGATAAATTGACCTCTACTCATCTTCCTGCACATTTGTGTTGGTTCATATGGATTGAGTGGAATAGAGCATTATTCGAAGATTCTAGACCATCGATTCAATCTATAATATACAAATCTTGGGCACTTCAAAACAAGAAAATTTGTACTTTGAAGGATAGACCCCCAAAAACTATCTTCTTTTCTCAACAAAATTGTGATACATTTGCGCGGTTCGATGGGTGTCCTTAGCACAAGGGATCTGTGTGTGGGGCGGGTGGTATTATAAAATATCAAGACTCCATAGTCATTAGGTGGTTGTTCAATTGAGGTAGTGGATCAAACACAAGAGAAGAAATTTTAGCTGCTTGGGCCTCCCTTGTGATTGCTCATCTTGTGTCTATCCATAAACTCCGGGTTTTGGGAGACTCCAAAGTGATTATCAAATGGATTTCCATTAAGGGAAGACTCCAGGTGAGTGCGCTTGAAGGCTGGAAAAACAAAATCAAAGATCTTATTAAGCACTTCCAGAGTATCAGTTTTCATCATGTCTACAAGAATTTCAACCCAGAAGCTTATGTGCTCTCAAAGCAGGTTCTTGGGGAGCCAGAAGGCCATATTTCCTATGTCTGTTGGTATAAGGGGGTTGAAGGCCCTAGGGAGATTTTCAAAATCCATTAGCATGTTATCCTTTTGAGGCTACTGTCACTTGAATTTTATTTTGTGTCCTTTTTGAATTTTGTTTTTTTCGACTCTTAGAGACATGTATCTATCTGGTTTTGGCTTCCATATACATTAGTGTTGGATAGTTTTTTGAGGATTGTCTCTAGCTTTGAAGAGGGCGCATATATTTGCACTTATAATAATCCTTTGTAGTGCACTGAATTGTAAACAAATTATATGACTAATATAATTGAACTAATTTTCTTCTGAAAAAATATAAGGGAGATTTATTAAATATTATTTATTAATTATATAGTTTTAAT
>JASDQU010011305.1:217206-234960 GCA_032191745.1 Picea mariana
TCTAATATTTTAGTGTAGTTATAAAATATCAAATAATATATATTATTTAATTTTACTAAATATTAAAGAATATATTTAAAAAAATATTTGTTAATTTTTTTTCAATATATTTTTATAACTAAAAACATTTTTATTAAATATTTATTTTTTTAATCTCTTTTTAATTTCTACTCCTACTAGAGTGGCATAACATAGCTCATAGCATAACATAGCTCATAGTAAGGTGACATAACACAACTCATGTGAAGAATTATGCAAACTTGTTGATTATTAATTTTTTTTCTTACTTATTTTAGTTTAATAAACAAACTCCTAATATATTAGTGCTTATTTTAGTTTAACAAACAAACTCCTTATATATTAGTAGCTTGTTTTTCACTTTTCTCTTGATTGTTTTAACTTAAGGAATGAACTCATTGAAGATACTTGAAATTATAACAATACTAATCTTTCTACCTAACTTAAAGAATGAACTCATTGAAAATAATCGAGATTATAACACTACTAATATTTCTACCTCATAAAATGATATCAATATCTAAATCATGTCTGTTTTTGTCTTTCTCAAATAAGAAAGATTGTTTTTTTGAATCATTAGTAATTAGTATTTATAGCTTAATCATTAATATATAGAAAATTATCTTTTAGAAAACATAGACCCATATTCCCATAGATTTTTATTTGTTTATACTTAGTGGAGATTCCTTATATATTAGTAGCTTGTTTTTCACTTTTCTCTTGATTGTTTTAACTTAAATAATGAACTCATTGAAGATAATTGAAATTATAACAATACTAATCTTTCTACCTAACTTAAAGAATGAACTCATTGAAGATAATCAAGATTATAACACTACTAATATTTCTACCTCATAAAATGATATCAATATCTAAATCATGTCTCTTCCTGTCTTTCTCAAATAAGAAAGATTGTTTTTTTTAAATCATGAGTATATTAGTATTTATAGCTTAATCATTAATATATAGAAAATTATCTTTTAGAAAATATAGACCCAAATTCCCATAGAGTTTTATTTCTTTATACTTAGTGGAGATTCATTACAAAATCCTTTGGCTACTTAATTTTTTCATGCCACAATAATATCCTTATTTCTAATAAAAATCTTCACTCAAATCCTTATTGAAGTTTTTTTTGCTCAAATCTTCAAATGAAGTATATTAACGAAGAACAAGTTGTTGCGAATGAGTTGTAGGTATTTATAATTCTGGAGCACATTTATAAACTATTGTAGATGGCGAGCCATGCATGTAGTAGCGAACATCAAATATAAGGAAGAGCGTCCAAGGAGAACGATTACATTTAAAAGAAAAACTTTCCTTCAAGGAGAACGATTGCATTTAAAAACAAAACCTTCCTTCTCTTATGTATTAGATAATATTTTATTTTCATTTTAAAATAATTTAAAATTTTAATTTTAATTTTATTAATATAATATTATTTAACTAATATAATTTTGTATACTATTTCCTAAATAACATTAGGTAACTATTGTATTTTTTTGTTATACATCCAATCCTATAACACATAATAAAAATATTTATGGTTTCAAATTGTAATTTTTTTTTTAATTTTTTGGTTTTTTAAGAAGAAAAATACATCATCATAATAATAGAGAAATTAAACAATAACAATGAACACTCAGCTCAAAATTTCTCATTACCAGAAATCATCTTTTATAATCTCTCAACAATCTATCTAATAATCACTCCATGAATCTTTCAAATATATTTCTTAACCTTAATTATCTTTTCTAGACATAACAAATAACAATAATACTAAAAACAATTATATCTAGAATATGATAAATGAATCATTATTCCAACATTTCACCTCCATAATGATCATTTGGAAATATTCCAAGATCATTTTTGAATTTGCAAAATTTATCCTTTGATAGTGCTTTGGTGAAAATATCAGCTACTTGTTCGTCTATTCTGCAATAATTGATCTCGATCACACCTTGTTGAACCAGATCTCAAACAAAATGATACTAGATACCAATATGATTAGTCTTCTTACGAAACACTGGATTTTTGGTCATATGAATAGCACTTTGATTATCACATATCATCTGAATAGGTTGTTCATGTTGCTCACGAAGATCCTCCAAAATTCTTCTCAACCAAACTGCTTCACATGTTGTTGTCGCTACTGCTTTATACTCTTCTTCTATTGTGGAGAGAGAAACTGTAGGTTTCTTTTTAGTGCTCCAAGAAACTGCTGTTGAACCCATGCTAAATGAATATCCCGAAGTTGGTTTCCTATAATCCATGCAACCTGCCCAATATGAATCTATATAACCAATAAGCTTGAAATCTTTTGTAGATCTGTATATCAAACCATAACCAATTGTACCATGTAGATATCTTAAAATTCCCTTGGTTGCTTTCCAATGTATTTCCTTGGGGTTTGACATGAATCTAGATACCATACTGTCTACAAAAGATATATCTGGTCGAGTTGTCGTTATGTAGATCAAACTTCCAACCAATTGACGAAACAAATTAATATCAACTGATTTGGAGTCATCATGTTTGTATAACTTCAACCCAACTTCAAAAGGATTTGTTGCTAGCTTGCAACTCATCATTATGAACTTCTTCAAAATATCCAAAGTATACTTGACTTGTGACATCAAAATACTATCTTCTTTCTGCCAAACTTCAATTCCCAGGAAATAATGTAACTCTCCAAGATCTATCATCTCAAACTCAACAATCATGTGTGACTTAAACTTTTGAAATAACTCAACATTGTTCCATGTGTAGATCAAATCATCAACATAAAGTGAAACAATCATAATATCTTGACCTGACTAAAGAATATAAAGATTAGGCTCAGATAAAATTTTGATTAAGCCATGATCCTGGAAGTATTTATCAATTCTTGAATACCAAGCCCTTGGTGCCTATTTAAGACCATATAAACCATTCTTCAACCTATAAAATTTATCTTCTTTACCTAGAAATTCAAAAACTTCAGGCAGCTCCACATGAATTTCTTCATCCACATAACCATTCAAGAAAGATGACTTAACATCCATTTCAAAAATTGTCCACTTATACTGAGCAGCTAATGAAAGAACCATCTTGATTGTATCCATCTTTGCCACTGGGGAAAATGTCTCAGTTTAGTCAATGCCTTCTCTCTGTAAATAACCTTTTGAAACTAAACGAGCCTTATAATTATCAATTGTTCCATCTGATTTATACTTAGTTTTATAAACCCATTTAGTACCAATCACTATTCGCCTTTTGGTAAGTTCACGAAATCCCATGTATCATTTCTCACTAAAGAATTCAACTCTGCTTCCATAGCTTCATTCCATTCTTTCTTTCTTGATGCTTTTGCATAAGTTTTTGGTTCATCTATCTTCATTACCTGTTTCATAAGTGCATAATTCACAAGATTACTTTGGGATCTTGTAATCCTTATTTCAAAATTTCTATCTACATTTATTGTTTTATGAATGACTTCTTTCAAACCAATTAGGTTTCTTCTTAACTTCATCTTCCTTTACTGACTTGGAATCTGATTCGTTGTCAATAGTAATTTTATCTTCTTTTAATTTCAACTGTACAAGTTCTTACTGATAAATTCCTTGCTGATCAAATACAACATCTCTACTTATTATTACTTTCTTTGCTTAAGAATCAAACAACCTATAACTTCTTGTTTCAATACTGTAACCAATGAAAATACACTTCACACTTTTATCATCCAATTTTCTTCTCTTTTCCTTCGGAACATGTGCATATGCAATGCAACCAAAAAATTTCATATGTGCAAGACTTGGTTTGTGTCCTGGCCATGCTTCTTCGGGAGTCAAATTCAACACTACCTTTGTAGGACATCTATTAAGAATGTGTATTGATGTGTGTACTGCTTCAGCCCAAAACTCATTACCAAGTGACTTAGCCTTTAACATGCTCCTAGCCATCTCAACTATGGTTTTGTTTCTCCTCTTTGCCACTCCATTCTATTGAGCAGAGTATGAATTGATAAAATCTTTCTTTATACCATTATTCCTGCAATAATTCAAGAATTCATTTGACCTTTATTATCCCCCATTATCTGTTCTTAGGGTGAGAATCTTGAAACCATTTTATTTTTCAACCAATGCCTTGAACGCAAGAAAATGAGAAAACACTTCATATTTCTCCTGCAAAAAATACACCCAAGTCTTCCTTGAAAAATCATCAATGAAAGTGAGAAAATAACGATCTTTTCCAAAATACATTGTCTCCATTGGACCACACAAATCTGAATGCACCAACGCTAGATATTTACTAGCCTTCCAAGTTCTAATTGAGAAAATTTCCCTATGTTGTTTCCAAAAACTACACCCTTCACACACTTCATCATCATTCTTGATATAAGGAATACCATTCACCATATTCTTCTTTCGAAGCAACACCAAAATTTGAAAATTTAAATTTCTCATTCTTAAATGCCAAATCTTGTTGTTCATCTCTTCTATTGCATTAAAACTTTATGAATTATTTGAATCAAAAGAAATCTTGAAAATTCTATCTTTAGTGATTTCTCCTTTTACCACAACTGCATTGTGATTCAACTTATCCATGATTAAACATTCCTTATTATCAAATACTAACTTATAATTCTGCTCCATCATATTTCCTACATAAAGTAGGTTCTTCTTCAATGCTAGTGTCAACAATGTTTCATCAATAAACTTTGTCTTTCCATGCAATGATGGAATTGCAATTGTGCCTTTCCCTTTAACTTATGAAACTATATAATCACCAAATACAACTTTACCATAATAGTTGTCATTAATTCTAGTAAACAACTCCTCTTGAGATGTCATATGTGTTGAACATCCCAAATCAATATACCATGCTTCACCTTCTTCATTGTGTGCCATGAAACTTGATATGAATAACTTCTCATTTATGGTTTCTTCTACAACTGTATTAACAAATTTGTTTTCCAAATCTCTCATTTTTGCATAACAATTTCTTTCAATATGACAATAATGACACTATGGGCCTTGTAATTCTTGAGATCCTTCTCTTCCTCTTCCTCTTCCATGAAAACCGTCTCTGCTTCATCCTCTGAATTGACTTGAAATTCATCTAAACGGACTTGGGCTTCTTCCTCTTCCTCTAAATGCATTTCCTTGATAATTTTGTGATTGTTGTGGATTTCTATTATGACTCTGATTTTAATATTGACTTCTACCTCTTCCTCTTTCTCTATGCCTTGTAGAAAAAACATGCACCACTTATCGAGTTGGTTGATTTTCTTCAACAGTAAGAAAAAATCCACTTAATTCATCAATCTTCATTGTATTTAAATCTTTGGAAACCATAATACTAGTGGTGACCATCTGAAACTTGGGAAAAGCACTTCTCAAAATATTCTCAATTAGTCTCCTTTCTGGAACATCTTCACCTAAGGACCTCATCTAATTAACAAGATATTGCATCTTTGTGATGTAATCATGAATAGATTCATTACTTTGCATGTTGGCATTTTCAAAATTTCTCCTTAGTGTTTGCAATTTAGCTACAACCAAACCTTCATATGTATTCTTTAAAATATTCCAAGCTTGCTTAGATTATTCTACAACATTAATTCTTCTAAATATAGATTCTTCAACTCTGCTCCCTATAAGTGAAAGTGTTTCATTTTCTTTCTTAATAATTTCCTTTAATGATTTCTTGTCATTATCACTTAATGTTTTGAATTCATCAGCATAAGGCATGGTATATGCATCAATTACAAGCTCCCATAAATATTTAGTGATGAATATAGGTTGCATGCATTTGCTCCAATAGAAATAATTTGTGCCAACAAGTTTAGGAAACACAATATTGCTTGTCGCCATGAAAAATAAATAAGAATGAAATACTCAAGACAAAAATAAAATATCCCACTTCACCCAGGATGAGAACCAATGACCCAAAAATCGAAACTCAACCACCACCAACAAATAATTCTTTTATTAATGTTTGAGTACAATGAAGAGCAAAAATATCAATTCTTTAAAAGGATTACAATCAACACTTCTTATATCTCCCTTCACTAACAAATATTTATTTTTGTTAGATTATAAAAACACCCTTTACAAAAAATATTGTAGCAAAAAATAATAAGAGATTTAAAAGGTAAAAACCTCTTTTACACTTTATCTCATATGAAAACGAATTCTCTCTCATGTCACTCGTCCAACAATAACTCTCTCTCATAATCATTAAACCACTAAACATTAAAGAGCTAAATTATCTCTCAAATTCCAAACTCCTTTTAGTCATGGATAAATAGTAAGACTACAGTCACATGTATTTTGATTATTTTAATGAAAGGAAAGTTTTTAAATTGTATGCAAATATTAGTGAAAAACTGTAGTACGCACAGTCGCATATACAATCAAGCATGCTACTCTGCCTCCATCTAAACACTTTGATAAACCAACCAGTTGCAAACTCTACACTGCAACTCCAAGTTGTATCATGGAATTTATGAGAGGTAGTATCAACGGTTTGGATGATAGGAAGATATAGAGAAGGAAATTTACAGTCAGAGCCAACGTTCAGTCTTCATATATAGCGCTTCAACATATGGGTTTTGACGCTACCTCTGCGTATTCTAACAAAAAATTACAGTACACACCTATATAATAATTAAAATAAAAAAAATCCACACGTTTGTTCCCAAAACAACATCTCACACAACGTCTTCTCTTCTTTACATATAAAAAATGACAGTATTTTAAAAAAAATGATGATTATTCTTTTGGAGGTTTTTTTAAATAGGACAGACTCCTTTAACTAGCAGGAGATGCGGCTCCCTCCGATGCATAGACTCCTTCACGCAGGCATCAGTGACTCCTTCGAAGCTACTTACTCAAACTCACACATGGGTTTCACTATAGTGGAGGAAACAATTCCAACATAGTAACGACAATAACTTCTTAGGAAATCCAACAACTTCACAAATTCCTCACACCTTTTCTTTCTCTAATACCAAATGAAGAAAAATACACCAACATAATAATGGAGCAATTAAATAATAATAATGAACACTCAACTCAAACTTTCTCATTACCAAAGCATGAATAAGTACAATGAGAGAAGGTATTTTCTAGTATTGACTCGAGGGGTCTGATGTCTACCAAATTCAGTCAAGAGGTGAGTGGCACCCTTGGAGCATGTAATGCATCCCAAAGGGCATGTCACTATTTTAACCATGGTAAGTTAATAAACCTAATGACTAGAAAACTATGTCTCCGTAGGACCTAGTCAACCTTAAAATGAATGATGGGTTGAGTAAATTTAATAAACAAAATTTCCCTTAAGAAATGATGCCAAGCCTAGTGATTTTAAAACCTAGGTCTAAGTAGAACCTCTAAACAAAAAAAAAACTAATTATACTTATAAAAATAAAGGGGTAAAGAAAATGCAAGCTTTATTAATTAAAGTAAAAATTTTAATGAAGGTTTAATTATTAAAAGGGGGTAAATGGTTTTTTGTCTAAACTTGGTAATTCTGAACTTAGTTAAAAAGGGGGAAACGTAAAGAAAAAGGGAAACTTAAAGAAAAATGAGAATGTCTAACTTAGCAAGGAATCTAGCCTTTGGAACTTTCTATTTATGAACTCAACTAGGATTTAAGTAAGGTGTAATTCATTTAAGAATTGTAAGGGAATAATGGGACAACGAGGAGTGTTTTTAGGAATGAGTTTAGGTGGGTGAGGGAAATAGGAAAATTTAATGAATTAATAAATTGATTTTTTGGTGCAACTAGGGGATCGGGCGACATGTTTACGGGGGAGGCTTTTCCTAATTAAATAAATGAAAAAGGAATCTAATGAGGGTCTGGGAAACTAATCACTTGAAAAATATAAAAAAGGGATGAAGGATGAGGAGTAAGGATCACCTCTGGCTTGCGTAATGTTACGCTGTTGAATTCTATCTTGATTGAGTTTCTTTCGTGGGAGTTGGGATACCTAGCTTAGGTAACGAGTGGTAGCTCGACCTTGTGAGGTGATTTAGGAGATATCATTCTCTGGTATTGTGTGCCACCCCTTTGTGGCTCGGGGGACTTAGGGGGAAGAATATTACCCCTAACATTGGTTGGGAAGTATCGGTGAGGTCTTCATGATTAACAAGCGGGAGACAGGAGGGAGCGCAAGCATGGAATAACAACTTCAGACTCTTCATCTATGGTTATGGTAATCCTAAACTAAGATTGTACTCATGAAGTTTGAATTTAAATGTAGCTAATGTCTATTGTATGTGCATTGCTGGAAATTTTATTCAAAGATTTATATTTTTACTGAGATTTAATTAAGCATATTGTTGCGGTAATCCCATCTTTGTGTTCGTTCTGCCTTGAGAAATTTTCCCAACCTTATACCTTCTTCTTTACGTTTTGTCTCGTTTTCTCCCTTGAAAACCCTTCCTTGTAATTTATTGGAATGATCCTTGCTTATCTAACGCATTTCCTTCTGGGCGAGACCCACACTCAGATTCAGTGGTTACATCTGAGTTTTTTTATGGCACCTTCACACAAAATTTTTACCTCTGCCCCAAAAGCGATTTCGCTGACCGCCTGTTGATCTAGAACTGATTTAAAAGTTCTACTCATCCTCACCCACGATTTCTTACTCTCCAACAAGTCTTCCTTTGTGATTGCACATTCTCCTCTGCATTTTTTTTATTTTTTTTTAATACAAAGAATTTTTTTTTTTATTTCCTTTTCCTTTATCTTTTTAAGTTATTAGTTTGTGCTCGAAGAGTCGGCCATGAGTTGAATCGACCGTCTTTCACTCCAGTTTTAAATATTTATATTCAAATGACCTACTTTCCTATGCACGGATAATAAGCGTAGGATCATTTGTCTGCCCAACATGGAATTCTCTCCTTAGCCTCCACTATTATTGTGATTTATTCTCTGCAACCTCGTGCTTCCACACAATGATTTTGGGGATGCCTCTCTAGTTCACCAAACGCTTTATTGCTTTGCAATTAATGTTGTTTTTAACCTCTCCAATTCATTTTAGATTTCACCTAGAAATCATGATCTTCCCACCACGAGGTTATTAACTAACTTCTTCATCTTCCTTGCATCTATTTCCTTCCAGTTTCGCCCCTGCTCCTTCCTCGTATTTGATGCCTCTTGTTTCTGTTGCCTCTTTCTAAATTTGTTGTCTTTGCAGAGAATTACTTTTGAAATGCATTTCATGAGATAATTCTCTGTCAAGATTTCATACTTATGGTATCTTGTATATATTTCTCGTTATCGAAAAACATTGAAGATAAATACTTTCCACACAAACATATCAGAGAATTTAAGCAACATTGAAGTTTTTCTAGGATTTAGTTATAGGTTATTTTTACTGTGTATTCAATATTCATTGTGCGTGGTTTCTTAAATTTTGATGACCTTTTTAAAATGAAGGGAATTCGAACAAAACTATTATAAGAAGACGTCCTCAACGTTGGAGGATTACCAGACAATTTCTACTCTCTCTATGCATTTTTCCCTAAGAAAACTGCCCTGCTTGTGAGGTTGTCTCTTGTGATTTTGTTCTTCCTTTTCTACAACTTTAAAATTTATTGATGCACAACAATGCCCAATTTTCCTCCTATAGACAAGGAGTAGCCTTCTTGGATCCCATTATTCGTGTTCCCTGGATCCTCGATTCCGAGCCTCACAAACCCTAGATTTTTCTGTCAATACATGTACAATGATGATGTTGCTGGGCTATCGAGGGTGGATGAACCTTAGACCATGTATTCTTCCCTTTAATGCAGGGTTTAGATGTAGATACGATTTCCCTTTTATCTGTTATCCCCGCACAAATTTACAGCCCCACGGTTAGACTAGAAGGTTAAATTCTAGACTTTGATTTTGTGTTGTGTTTAACAGTAACCTAACTACGCCTTGATTGAATCCTCACACTAATAACTACCACCTAGGAATAATTAATCAGTAGATCAACTCCTTAATTTACTTATTATTTTATGCGTTGCACAAGCAAGGTTTAGGTGATTGATCTAAACTTGTTGTGTGCAGTCCCACTAATGGTTTGTATGGATAGGTAAGACTTCCTTGACCTTATTAATTCTTAAACTAAGACAGTCTCCTTAGGATGCCTCACTTTGGAAGTAAGTTTAGTGATCTTTCTTTTTGAGCTGCATATCTGGGATGAGTTTCCTTAAATTGACAGTAGGCTCAATTTCCTTCACCAGTAAATTAAAGTGGAATACTCTGGCGCCTCTAGAAAGATATGTATGCAAGATTGGTTGGGTATTTTTCCTCTTTCCCTTTAATTAAAACATATTACCCTCTTGCCCTTAAGAACTGCTAACATATTATTTATTTATGTGACTGTATGATGGGGTTAAAATGTTGTTTACTTCGTGCCTTGTAATTAAAATCAATGATTACATATGTGCCTTGGACTGAACTTGATGTTTTCTTGTGCCTGGAAATTAATGAGTTAAAGGATGGTTAGATTTTAGACCTCGACACAGTTAAAAGTATTGCTGGTGGTTACCCTAGATCGATTTTTAGCTTGATTAATAGTAGGGTGTTGTCATTAGTAGTTTTCTTATAAGAAGGATTGGGACCTCCTACGCATTGTATTTTATGTATTGCTTGATGGTTTAGAGATTGTTGTATATTATGACTTAGCTTACCTTTGTGTGTCACAATGTGGCGCTATGATCCCTTATGATTATATCATTGCACGCATTGATCGAAAAGTGATTTGTAACCCAACTTTGTACCTTGTGTTTACTTAATAAAGTTGTCGTCTTCTTTAATTGGTGAAAGATTTAATCGTGCGCCATGGAATTTCTATGTTACATGAATCAATTTACTAGAATTCTTGCGCTAGGACATTCGTTGATGAGGTTATTTAACTTAGTCATTTTTATTTCCTTGTGGGAGTAGATGTTGTAAACTACTTCAAGCTTCATGGCATGCCATTATGCTATGATTTTTATGTTGAGGTGTTGCATGAATTTCATTCCTTGCGATACCATCGAGTTGTGTCGCTACGACTCTTTGTTGATGTTAATGTCCTATTGGAAAAAAAATAAAAAAATTGTGCGTCATTGTGTCATAACGGTCATGTTGTTACAGATGGTATTAGAGCTGGTTCAACCCTACGACATTGGATAGTGATGCCTTCCACTAAATTGTACACTGAATTAATAACTTAGTGCAAATTAAAATTGAACCTGTCCATGAGTTAATCATGGTTTGAGGACGTTGCGAAGGTCTAGGATGTGGTACCATGGGAGGAGGTGTGACACCTCCAGTAACACTCGCACAAGAGGGGTCCAACCCCCCCAAGGAGAAGAACAAGTTTTGAGCATGAGAATATTTTTGTGCGGGATGTGTTGGGTCTGACAAGGGAGGGACGATAGTGCGCCCCAGCCAATGTTGTTAGAATTCACGGGGAAATCCAGAAGATTATTTTCCTACATCCACGAGTGCCATGAATGGCTTAGTCATTAAGGCATGGCTGGAGAGCCAGGCGATGTGCTTCACGCTTTACGATTCGACCTCCAACACGAAGGTCTGCCTGGGTGGTCTTCACCTAAAGGGGAACATTCTTCTATGGAGGAATATGCTCCTATCTCAACTAAACATGGCCATCAGAGCCATGTTAGGGAATGATTTGATGAACGGTTTCAGGAGAAGTAATTGTTAAAATAATTCATCGAGTGCCATCTCGATGAGTTCCGTGCCTTACGAAAGGATGGTCGTATGGTGCCGGATTATGAGACCAGATATATGGAGCTACTCTTAAATGCACCACATATGAACATAGAGAAGCTATAGGTCGATAAGTTCATGTCGGCCTTAACTCCAGTTATCGTGTGAAGGAGAGGATATAATGCCTCGGATGTTTCACGATGCAGTCTAGTAGGCCTCTTAGTTTAATAAGATTTAACCGCGAGAGTCAGGGAAGGATTCCTGCAAGACCATCTGTAATGATGATATCTGGTGTGCAACAACATCGAATTCCAACTAGACAAGACATCTTGGCATCAAAATACGTATTTAGAACCCTTGTTCATGACACCATGAGGACAGGTTCCTCAGAAGAAGACCCCATATCGGGGACCACAGAATCAACAACAACAATTGTTAAGCCTGTTCAATGAAACATATTGGGGTTTCACGATGGTGTGATAACGACTTCTACTATGGGGCCAGGGGTACTAGACTAGAAATAGGCATTTGATTTGTGGAGAGCCACCTTACCAACAAGGTTGTCTAATTGAAAATCCCAGAGCGATCGGGTCAATGGGACACACTACCGTTGTGGATATGAGCATGGACCACATGATTCTTGGTCACGGTAAATAACTGCTAGGCTCATCACTAGTCCACTGTGCTCGAGGCGTTGGGTACTATTGCCAATGAGACTTTTAGTATTTGTTAGACCCTAGTTCTATACAGAACTCTATTCTAGTACTACACTGAAGGGATTTAGCTAAAGGCTTTCAACTCGATGAGTTTAGATTCGTCGAAATGGCTTCGAGTGGCAATGAGATGGTTGGAGGAAGGGGTATTGAACTGTCGCTTAACCTGGGGAACAATATAACGATGTCCAACCTATGCCACGATATTAAGATCTTATGACAACTTTTTCAGTAGGGACTAGTTGGAATTGCTTGATGCGATACTCAAAAATAAGACAAAGAGATTGAGTTGGATCGATGATGAGGGAAGGAGAAGCGTGATTGTAGGAAGAAAACAAGGAGTATTCTTGAGGTTCATTCTTCCCTACAACTACACAAGAGAATGTGCAAGGAAGAAAGCTATATGCAATCTGGGAACTGAACGAAAAGGGATTGACAAAAGGATTTGAAGGACCTTCCCATGGCATGAGTGTTGCTAACATGTCTCAAGAAATTTACCCATATTGTTTCCCGCAAGATATTTTGAGTTTAAAATCGACTTAGAACTTGGAACATAACCGATAGAAATAATGCCTTATCGGATGTCGACCTCTGAGTTACAGGAGTTTATCATGCAACTAAAAGGAGTTGTTAGACCTAGGAATTATACTTCCAAGTGTATCACCATGGGGTGCACTTGTTATTTTCATATGGAAGAAGGATGGGTCATGGAGACTCTACATTGACTACCATCAATTGAACAAGGAAACAATCAAGAATCAATATCCATTGCCAAGGATTGATGATCTATTTGATTATATGAAAGGCGCAATAGTGTTTTCAAGGATCAACTTGAGATTAGGGTATCACCAGTTACGGATCAAGGAGGACGACATCCCTAAGATCGCCTTTAATATGAGGTTTGGAATTTACGAGTTTATTGTTTTACCATTTGGAATGATGAACGCCCCAAGGGTATTTATAAGTTTGATGAACGAGGTGTTCCACAAATACTTGGACAAGTTTGTACAAGTATTCACTGACGATATTTTGATTTACTCTCGAATGATGGAGGAGCATGACGAGCACTTGCGAATGGTACTACATTTTCTATGAGAGAACAATTTGTTTGGGAGGCTTTCACAATGCTCATTTTATCAATCAAATATTCACTACTTAGGGCATGTCATCTCCAGTGAAGGTATCACTGTGGATCCAACAAGGTCGAAGATATTATGGAATGGTTTGTACCGACGAATGTCCCAAAAGTGCGTAGCTTCATGGGTTTAGCGAGATACTATTGATGGTTCATCGAGGGTTTTTCGAAGATAGCAAATCCAATCACGGAATTGCAGAAGAAGAACAAGAAGTTTGTTTGGACCAAAAAATGTGCGGAGGTAGTGTAGAGACTCAAGGAGTTGTTAACGAAAACACCGATACTAAAGGTCCCTGACATTGACGAGGATCTCTTGGTATGCACTGACACATCCAAGGAAGGCTTAGGCGGAGTCTTGATGCAAGACGGTTGAGTGATCACTTACATCTCGAGGAGGTTAATAAATCACGAGGAGAACTATGCGACACACGATTTGGAGTTGTTAGCCATCGTGTATGCCCTGAGAGTCTGGGGAAACTACCTAATTAGACAGATTTTCGACTAAAAATAGAACAATGTAGTTTACAAAACCCTTTTACACAAATGAATTGAACGTGCGGCAAGGGCATTGGTCAGAATTGCTTATCGAGTACGATTTTGAGATTTCCTACTTAAATGGAATAGTGAAAAGGGTGGAAGACGCGTTGAGCAGAGACCACGCATGCTTTTAGTGATATGTCTTCAAATGAATTTACATAAAAAAAATTCTAACTATAGCGCGACGTTGAATCATATAAAGAGGATAAGGAATTTTTGGGCAAGACACCATGTTGGTACCAAAATTGAGGGATATATTGTGGACAACGAAGGATCTTGAGATATAATAACTGGATTTAATTACAACCGAATGACGAATTGAGAAGTTTTGATCTTATGTGAAGATTATAGAGAAATGTACATGGCTCATCCAAGAGTCATGAATATGAGGACCAACCTTAAGCCCTTAATCTTCTAGAAGGGATAAAAGAAGACATCATCAACGACGGGGTGAGATGTCGAGAAGTTTGACAGGTGAAGGATGATTATAGACATCCAGCAGGATTGTTACGGCCACACACCATTCTAGAATCAACATGTGAGGTCATTTCAATGGACTTCCTTGTTGGATTTCCACTGACGACAAGGAGATATGACTCGATTTTTGTGGTAGTTGACACTCTGATGAAGAGTGCTCATTTTATTTCTATGCATACAACGTATCAGACCCCTGACATAGATAGATTTTTCATCAGTGAGATTGTGAAGCTACATGGCATGCCTAAGAGAATTATATCCGATAGAGGATCGATGTTTACAAGACGATTTGGACTAGTTTCCAAGAGGCCTTAGGAACCCACTTAACTTTGGCAAACAGGAAGACAAAAAAAACAAAACAAACATTGGAAGTTTGTGTTGTGTATGCATATGTTGGACCAACAGAAACGTTGAGAATAGTTCTTTCCACTGGTAGACTTAGATTACAAAAATAACTATCAAAGTGAAAATAATATGGAACCATTTGAGTTTATTTAAGGGCGATCGTGTCAGACACCTTTGAGTCAGGATCGACTCGAGGATGGGGTCCTGGTAGGACCAGAAGTGATCCAAGTTTTGGACGAACGAATACAACGATATGAAAAGGGTCGGAAGAAGCACAAGATTGGCAGAAGGGTTTTTCAATGCGCATCGTGTAACCATACTTGAAGGGCCTAATGACTAACCATGCCTCATTCCTTGAGGCATTCCTCGATATTATCTTGTATCTGTGTGTGACTTTAGGTCAGTGATCCTATGCAAGTGATTGACTTGAGTTATTGGCAGATGTTGGCAGATGTTGGGCAATAGTGCACTCACGACGGAGCCAACTCTCTTTCTAGACCATCACATTCGATAGCCACAGTGTCAAACTATCGATCAAGTCAAGAACCATTAGAAAAACTATAGTCCGCACTCAGTGACCTGGGAGGACGCACATGATATGCATCGACACTTTCCATTTTTGTTGATAGCTAGACATATAGATATTGTGAGATACTTTATTTCGACACTTATATACTGTGAAACTTTGAGACGAAGTTTAAAACAAGAGGGAGTGTATGTAACATCCTTCTCTTGCATATGCCTAATCGAACTTATTCTTTGAGGACACTTGCGTGCAAGTGATCCGAGTAATTATACTATTGGTTGTTTTGATTATGATTATGAGATATTGTGGATTTGATGATATGTTATTTTGTTGTATTTACATCGACAGGTGCTTTTGACTGGGTTCTCTTGAGTGTGCACAACTCTGAACGTTAGAGAATGCGAGGCATAGATGAAACTCCTTGGACTCTGGATTGAGTCAGGGAGTGGAATGTTAGGTTTTGAATTTTGTTGATGTGACATATGTACATATGATTAGATATTATGATGTTGATTGTTATCGTTGAAATGTTTCGTTGATGATGCAGGATGATGATAGATAACTAACTAGACTCACATTTGGAGTAAATGGGTCATGCATGACAACCAGAGACATTGAGGCAGAAGTGTGGTTGCAGCCTTGCCATAGCCTACTAGAACTCCCATTGTGGCTCAAACTGTAGGTTAATAACTACCTAGTTCGAGAACACCCACGATGTCATGAGGGAAGACTGTGATAGTCACTCATGATGATTCTAAGGGCACGTAATAAGACAGGGTCCTTATTCCTTAGAGGCCCTTAGTCTCCCACAAGATCACCTGACGGAGTATTGATTCCAGAGGTTTGACGTCTACCAAATTTAGTCAAGAGGTGAGTGGCACCCTTGGAGCACGTAGTGCGTCTTGAAGGGAATGTCGCACAAATAAAACAGAAAGAGGCGAGTGGCACCCTTCGATCATGTAGTGTGTCTTGAAGGCGATGTTACGATTTTAACCATGGTAAGTTAATAAACCTAGTGCCTAGAATACTATGCCTCCTTAGGACTTGGTCGGCCTTAAAATGAATGATGTGTTGAGTAAAGTTAATAACAAGTTTTTCCCTTAAGAGATGATGCCAAGCCTAGTGAGTTTAAAACCTAGGTCTAAGTAGAACCTTTGAACAAAAGAAAACTAATTAGACTTATAAAAAGAAGGGGGTAAAGAAAATGCAAGATTTATTAATTAAAGTAAATTTTTTAATGAAGGTTTAATTATTAAAAGGGGGTAAATGCTTGTTTGTCTAAACTTACTAATTCTGAACTTAGTTAAAAAGGGGGAAACTTAAAGAAAAAGGAGAATGTCTAACTTAGTAAGGAATCTAGCCTTTGGAACTTTCTATTTATGAATTCAACTAGGATTTAAGTAAGGCGTAAGTCATTTAAGAATTGTAAGAGAATAACAGGACACCGAGGAGTGTTTTTAGGAACATTTTTGGGTGGGTGAGGGAAATAGGAAAATTTAATTAATTAATAAATTGATTTCTGGTGCAACTAGGGGATTGGGCGACATGTGTACAAGGGAGGTTTTTCCTAATTAAATAAATGAAAAAGGAATCTAACGAGAGTTTGGAAAAATAATCACTAGAAAACTCTATAAAAAGGATGGTGGAGGAGGGGTATGGATCACCACTGTCTTATGTAACGTTACACTGTCGAATTCTATCTTGATTGAGTTTATTTTGTGGGAGTTGGGATACATAGCTCGGGTAATGAGTGGTAGCTCAACCTTGTGAGGTGAGGTGGGAGATAGCATTCTATGGTATTGTGTGTGTGGTCCCTTTGCGGCTGGGGGGCCTCAGGGGGAAGAAGAGTACCCCTAGCATTGGCTGGGAGGTACCAGTGAGGTCTTCACGATCAGCAAGCGAGAGATGGGAGGGAGCACAAGCAAGGAATAAAAACTTCAGACTCTTCATCTCTGGTTACAGTAATCATAAACTGAGATTGTACTCATGAAGTTTGAATTTAAATGTACTTAATTTCTATTGTATGCACATTGCTGGAAATTTTATTCAAATATTTATATTTTTAATGAGATTTAATTAAGCATGTCGTTGCGGTAATCCCATCTTTGTGTTCATTCTTCCTTGAGAAATTTTCGCATCCTTATTCCTTCTTCTTTTCATTTTGTCTCGTTTTCTCCCTAGAAAACTGTTGCTTGTAATTTATTGGAATGATCCTTTCTTACCTAACACATTTCCTCCCGGGTAAGACCCACACCCTGATTCAGTGTTTACATCTCAGTTTTTTTATGGCACCTTTGCAC
>JASDQU010011306.1:9998-39925 GCA_032191745.1 Picea mariana
ATTTCTTTGTAGTAAATTACATGGTAATACGAGTGGGTTCCCTCCAGAACTCCGAGACTCCACATTATATGAGAATGAAGAATTATGAGAAATATCCGAAGGTATGGATCAGACATATTTCCTTCACTCCAATATTAAATTATTTATTGGAGAATTTTAAAACCTGGGCGTAAATTTTGAGAGGTATAATAAATATATTATATTATGCTAAGATTTATTAAATTGATTCCACGTGAATGAAGCCAACTCCTTTGAATATTAAAAGGTGTGGTAATGTGTGCAAGTGGGTTCACTTCAGAGCTTCGGGACTCTGGGACTCTGGGAGATTGGAGTATAACAGATGTGTGGGAGAGCCGAAGGAGATTGACACGAAGAACTCTTTCTCTCTCTCCCTCTCTCTCTCTCTCATGTCAAATATTAATAAAATATTGAAGACTTTATAAACTTGGTTGCATTTTCCAAAAAGGCTAATATAATATATGTTAAACGGGTTTATTATGGTATTTGTACATGATAAAGTACCAACTCTTTTCCCTTTTAATTTAATATTTAATGTGGAATCACGTGTAAGCTCAGACCTTTCGGGAGTTCAGGGGTCTGGGAGATCAGGACTTCAAAACTCCGAGAGTTCAGAGCTTCGGGACTCTGGGATGTTTGGGAAAGATAGAATGTAAGAGAAAAACGACCGAAGGTCGAACCTATTTTTCATGTATTCCAATTTATAATAAATATTAAAGGGAATTAATTATATTATATGTTGGTATAATTAATTGTATTGACATAAGGAATAATAGAGGTGGGACCCTCTCTGTAGCTCCAACGTTTAGGAGATTTGGGTATACTCATTAAAACCTAATGAGGAAACTTCGTCGAAATTCGAAGGCTTAGGTATTAATGGATATTGATAATCCTAAGTGCTCCTTTGATATAATTAATCATATTATAATATAATTATAATAAATTTTATTATAATATAATTAATAAAAGGATAATTTGTGGTTGAATATAGTTAATCATTTTCTTAGTAAGTAAATAAATATGCATATATTTATATATGTTAAATTACTTGAAAATGCACCATGGAGTTGTGTGTCGGGGAGGAATTGAATTATATGCCTTAATTAAGGTTAATCAACTTAAGTATATTATGTAGAAATTATCCTCATTGTGTTATAATATAATTACTCATAATTATCATATGAGTAATTTATTGAGTTAGTGTTAAACTACTTCTAAGAGGGGAAAGAGAAAGTAAAGATTTGAGTAATTACTGGGCCATGGGTATTAGGTTAAGTGAAAAAATAATACCCAATCCCTTAAAAAGGTACTTAGGGGTCAGGTGTGTGACATTATTCCATAATTTTCCATTTTTATTTAATAACAGAATATATATATATATATATATAACAAAGTTCATTGTCTTTTCCAAAATTCTCCTGACGAGTCTGTCCACAATATTTTATCCAAATATAATTATATTTACAAGTTGGGGGAAATAGGGGTATTACAATCCCCTCCCCCTTAAAGGAACATTTTCCTCAGTGTTCTACCCGTCATTGTGGTCTTTATGTACAACAATGAACAAAAATGGGTATGCATGTTTCATGGCATCCTTCAATTCCATGTAGCTTCATCTGGACCAAAGTGTTTCTATTTCACCTTGACCTGTGCAATGGTTTTGTTCATGAGTGGAATGTCCTTCATGTGTTGTATGAATTAGGGTTCTAGTATGAATTATCTCTCTGGTTCCACCTGGATCACAGACCAATCAATTATATGATTAGAATCATGTACATAGTTCTTCAACAATGATACATGGAAAACATTGTGTGCTTTCACTATGGGAGGAAGTGCTAGTCTATATGCTACAGTTTCCACTATGTCCAAAATTTCAAAGGGTCCAAAAAATTGAGGTGACATCTTGGAACAAGTTCCCATTCTCAAGGATCTTCTTCTAGGTCTAATCCGGAGATACACATGATCCCCTACTTTGAACTCCCTAGGAGTCCTAATTTTTTCTGCATGGCTCTTTTGTCATTCTTGGGCCATCTTTAGATTCTATCTTATTTGAACTACTTGATGTTCCATTTCCTTTAATAGGTATGTCCCGAGTGTTTTTTTGTCCAGTGGGTTATTCCAATTGATTGGAATGTTTCATTTCCTACCATAGAGAGCCTCAAAAGGACTCATCTTCAAGGATTCTTCATAGCCAATGTTATAAGAAAACTCTACCATGGGTAGGTAGTTTACCGATTTCTTGGGTTGATGCATCACATGCATCCTTAACATGTCCTATAGAAATTGGTTTACCCTTTCTGTTTTTCCATCAGTTTGAGGGTGATAAGTTGTACTAAATAGTAATTTAGTTTCAAAACTAGCAAACAAAGATTTCCAAAAGTTTGAATTAAATTGTGTATCTCTGTCTAATATGATTTACTTAGGCATGCCATGCAACCTAAATATTTCTTTCATGAAAATATTCACAATATATATCGCCTTGCAAGTTGAATTTACAGGGATGAAGTGAGTGGCCTTTCTTAGCTTGTCCACAACTACCATAATGGTGTCATTCTGGTTGGTTTATTTAGGTAGTTCGATGATAAAATACATGGAGATGGTTTCCCATTTCCATTATACAATTGGTAGGGGTTGCAACATCCCTACTAGATGTCTATGCTCCACCTTAACCTACCAACATTCTAAGCACTTGTCCAAGTAGTTATCTATGTCCTTCTTCATTCTCGACCAATAAAATAGTTTCTTGGTGGTTGTGATCATTTTATGATAACCAAGTTGACCAATGTATGGTCTTTTATGTAGTTCATCTAGTATGAACCTCTTCAATCCATCACAATCTAGAATATACACCCTACCTTTGTAAGTTAGCGGGCCATCATTCAACAATTGATATCCCTCATACTTCATCCATGTGGGCTCTTGCTCTAGGTATGATTTCACAATTTTGAAAAATGCATCTAGTTCTTGTGCACTTCTGACTCTTTCCTTGATGTTTGGTTCACAAGTGATTATAGCTACCAAGTGAATCACTTTCATACTTCTACTAAAGGCATCATCCACCCTATTTTCCTTTCCCTTAATATGTTTGATTTTGAAATCAAAGTCACTAGGATAATCATCCACCTAGCTTGTCTAGAATTGAGTTTGGGCTGATCAAACAAGTATATCAACCCACATTGGTCAGTCATCAGTACAAATATTCAGCCTAGGAGGTACTACCTCTACATTTTTAAAGCATTAAACATGGAAGCCAATTCTAGGTCATGTGTCACATAATTGATTTCATGTGCATTCAATTTTATGGATTCATAACAGATTGCATATAATCCTTCTTGCATGAGGACTCCTCTGAGTCCCTCTTTGATGGAATCTGTACATACCAAGAATTCCTTGTTTGTGTATGCAATTTTCAACACTGGAGCATTGGTTAAAAGGTGTTTTAATTGGTGAAAACTGTGTTCACATTATGTGGTCCAAACAAATTTAACTCCCTTTTTCTTTAGGGAGGTGATTAGGAAACCAATCTTGGAAAACCCCTTTATGAACCTTCTATAGTATCCTGCTAAACCCATAAAGGATCTGATATCATATACTTCCTTTGGTGTAGGCCAATCCATGATGGCTTTGATCTTTTCTAGGTCAATTGGCACTCCTTCCTCAGTGATGACATGGCCTAAGTAATGGACCTTATTTTGAAAAAATTCACACTTACCAAACTTTGCATAGAGCTTGTTCTCTCTTATCACTTGAAGCACTTAATTGAGGTGTTCTTCATGCTCTTACCTACTCTTAGAGTAGATAAAAATGTCATCTATGAAAACCAACAAAAAAGTTTCCAAGAATTTACTGAGTACATTATTCATCAAAAACATAAAGGTGGTTGGTGCATTGGTAAGCCCAAATGGCACTACCACAAAGTCATAGTGCCCATACCTTATCCTAAAGGTTGTTTTATGGATGTCTTCATCCTTAATTCTCACTTGACGGTATCCTGACATTAAGTAAATTTTGGAAAATATTGTAGTACCCCTTAATTGGTCAAACAAGTCATCAATTTTGGGAAAGGGATACTTATTCTTAATGGTCATCTTGTTGAGTTGTATATAGTATATGAAAAAAATGAGTGTTTCATCCTTATTCTTCACAAATAACATTGGTGCTCCCCAAGGAGACACACTAGGTTGAATACAACCTTTGTTCACCATCTCTTTCAATTGTATTTTGAGCTCAATTATCTCTAGTGTGCTCATTCTATAGGGTGCTCTAGACATTGGCACTGCTCCGGGTACAAGTTCTATTGAAAAATCAATATCTCTTCTTGGAGGTAGACCTGGTACCTATTATGGAAACATGTATTTATACTCTCTTAATATAGGATGGTCCTCTAGTGATGCAGGAGCATCGCCAACTCAGCGAGCGTGGAGCCGACGCATGTGTTTTTAAACACATGACATATAAGCTTGATAACTCTTTTTGAATTTTCATTAAGATGAAGCGCCATATCCTTCAATGAAACATTTATGAAGGAGCACCTATTGTATTGTAGCAGACCTCGAGCCTTATGCTCTTGTCTGAATTAGATAGGAGGCATTTATTAGATTTAATGCAGGTAGATAGATGTTTCAGTCTAGATTAGACAGTTTTAGAGTCTGAGAGGGAAAACGGATATAGACACCCTCACTTGGATATTGTAACAGGATTAAGAATCATTCATTTAGGGGAGCGAGAAGAGAGAACAAGAAGAGAATTTGTGGAGAACACCCATGTACAGATGTTTTTGAATTAATAGAAGAGAGTATTTGATTCAATTTCATGGCTAGTGTTGTTTCTCTATGTATGTTGTTTATGTGCTCATGAATGTTTGTTTTATGGTCACACATTTGCTTTGAATATGCTGTGCTTAAGATTTCAGAGGTTTAACTGAAGTCTGAGAGAGGAGAGAATAAGTTTCAATTGTTTCTATGTCTGAGCCAGGAGATTCCTGCATAGAGTGCAGTTGAATTCATCTGCATAGAGTGTGTTGATGAGGCTCGAAAGTTAAACCCTTATTCTCATTCGCCCAGAAGTTGGTTTGGGTTGGTAGAGTTGTGCAGGAGAAGTGCAGGCTGAACTTGAAGTCTCAGTGGCTAGTCTGAGCAAAGGAAGGCATAGGTTACTATTGCCAGAAGTGCACAGAGTCTGAGAGACTCCACACTTTGAGAGTGGTTGAAGGTCGAGCACGAAAAGTGTGTGCAAAGTCTCTGAGAGAGTCAGAGTTGACAAGCTCAGGAGGTTTAGCACCTTCGTAACATCATTAAAGGAAGTGCACAGGAGTGTGTACCAGGAACGATTCAATTAAAGAGTTGCAGGTGCAAGTGTCAGGACACAAGTTCTGAGGAGAACACTTAGTTGTTCTCAAGAAATCCTCGAGAAGGAGGAATCAACAGTCATGATCCACTGAGGGAACTAGAAAAATCTCGTCAGTCGTCAGATCTCGGGAAGTTGCACAGGGTTTAAGCCCCAGCGAGCAGGGGAGGAGTCATCGGGATATTGGCAACATTGGGGTTTCATAAGGTAGGAGAATCGAGACCTTGAAAGTCTCGAAATCCTGAGAAAGGATCTCAGCCGTTGATCTCGGTAGGACACGTGTCAAGGAGACAGGCACCATCGGAGTTTTTTCCATCGGGATATCGGGGTTTCCGAGGAAATAGAACACCCGCATATCGAAATCGCGATTCACAATTTCTCGACGGGAGTTCTGGACCGTCCATCGGCAGGGACACANAGGCACCATCGGAGTTTTTTCCATCGGGATATCGGGGTTTCCGAGGAAATAGAACACCCGCATATCGAAATCGCGATTCACAATTTCTCGACGGGAGTTCTGGACCGTCCATCGGCAGGGACACGTGGTGGAAGATCCTGGCAAGTCGGCGTTTGGAGGCATCGGGGTTTCAAGGAATGAAAAACCCTTGTATCAAGGAATCGCGATCGACGATTTCCCGACGTGGTTAGAGCCGTTGATTAGAGGGACACGTGGTGAGAGATCCCGAGGAGTCGGGGTTCGACATTTCGGGGTTTTCGCATGCAAGGAAAACGCTGCAGCAGAAATCATGATCTCGTGATATCCGATAACCCGACAAGGAGGGGTGATGCGGAAGAGGACACCCACACGTGTATCGGAGATCGGGGTTTGGTGAGGTCTGTGACATTGTACATCAGGAATTGTGAATTCCCGAAACGCGATTTCTCGATCACTACGGGAGCGTGGGCCCCAGGTCCTTGCCGTGGACAGAGGACAGGTGGCATCGAAGATCGGGGATTGGAGATTCCAGGAGTGCAAGTTCTTCACATTGCAAACTCGTGAACTCTGAAGTCCCAATAAGGGTGGAAGGACACGGTCACGTGGGTTGATAGGTCATACGAGGAAGGAGCAGCCGGAGGAGCTAGCACCATAGCGAGAGTGCTATCGGGGATCGGGAATCAGGGATTCACGAGAGGAGAAACTCTTGACATCACTTATGCCGATTTCTCGATAGGGAAATCCCCAACAGTAGTGAGGAAGTATCGGCATTGAGACCCATCGGGGTTCGGGTTTTTGAATAGAACGGGGAACGTGCCCACAAGGTTCGCGACAACGCGAAACCCGATTTCCCGAGAAGACTGTAGGGAGATCAGTAAGAGCATCATGTGGGTGACAAAAGGTCCCGATAAGGGATTTGAAGAAGCCATTTAGTTCTTTAGGTTTTGGGGAAAAGAAGGTCCTGGTAGTTTCGGACGTACCCTGGGTGGTGCGTTGTGCATCAAGTGGTATCAGAGCGAGAAAATCTCTCTGTTTTCTGTAACGGAGGAGAAGAGAAATTCACCATGCCACCAAGGAGAAGAGATAGACAATCACCTGATCCAGAGGGGGAAAGGGAATTGTCCAGAGAAAGAGGTAGGCCAGGGCAGAATATGGAAGTAGAAAGACAACTGCAAGAATTACGCTCTATGATTGTGGATATGGGAGTAAAGCAAAGGCGCAAAGCTGATGTAGGAGATACCAGTGAATTCAAGGATTAAGGTGACGCTGGACAGGGATCAGAAGAAACCCCAGCGGAAGATGCAGCAAATGAGCGATTAATGAAAGCTATCGCCCGGATGAGTTCAAAAACAAAAATGGACATTCTGACTTATGAAGGAAATCTGGATGCAGAAGAGCTGTTGGATTGGATTAGAGCTCTTGACACCTACTTTGATTATGAGGATATCGAAGAGGACAAAAAGGTCAGGCATGCGGTCACCAAATTGAAGGGACATGCAGCATTATGGTGGGACGAGCTTCAAGCAGATAGACGTTGCAAAGGTAAGAAAAAGATTAAAAGTTGGGATCGAATGGTTGCGAAGATGAAAGAAAAGTTCATCCCAAGGGATTATCAAATCACGCTGTTCAGGAGGATGCAGAACCTGAGGTAGGAATTGATGACGGTGAAGGAATACACCGAAGAATTTTACAAGCTCAATATTAGAGCGGGGCATTGGGAGAGCGATGATGAAAAAGTAGCTAGGTATATGAATGGCTTAAGATACGATATCCAGGATGAGATGAGTATGGAAACCATCCGAACGGTAGAGGATGCATATCAGATGGCGTTAAAAGCTGAGGAAAAGCTAAGCCATAAGCCAGGATAGCGAGGCCGAGGTAGGATCCAATCAAAAGGTAAGTCCATTGCTCAAGAGAGGTTCCAAAAATCTAAGGATGACTGGAAAAATCCTCAGATGAGAACAAAAAGAGGTGGAAGTTCACAGCGAGGCCAGCACACTGAACAGCGAAGGCCACAGACAGAACAAGATGGAGGATACGCTGACGCGAACACATTTCCTCGTACCAGAGGTAGAGGAAGAGGTAGAGGTGGAGACATCACATGCTTCATATGTGCAAAGAATGGACACAAGGCAGTTGATTGTCCAGATAGGAAGAAGGACAAAGGAGAAGCTCACATCGCCCAAGCACAGAGGCGAGATGCTGAGGAATAAGACTCAGAAGACGGAAGGTCATTGATGATGAGTAAGGTTCTCTTAACACCCGAGAAGGAGGTGGAGGACGTAGTTCAAAGAAACAGGCCTTTTAGAACCACATGCAAGACCAAGGACAGAAAATGTAAGGTCATTGTAGACAGTGGAAGCACCGACAATCTCGTTTCAACTAGATAGTGGAGAAACTAGAGCTGGAGATGACAGATCATCCGAGGTCGTACAAAGTTTCATGGTTGCATAAGGGACATCAGGTAAATGTCACTAAACAGTGCTTAGTTGACATCAAGATAGGAAGATACAATGATAGAATTTTATGCGATGTTATTCCTATGGATGTATGTCATGTATTGCTAGGCAGACCATGGCAATATGATAGAAACATAATTCATGATGGGAAGATGAATACGTACACTTTGGAGAAGAATGGAAGTGCACATACGTTGAATCCAATTAAGGATAAAGAAGTAAAACCAGAGCCAAGAAATACTATACTTCTCATGAGTGGGAAGGAACTTCTGGCAGAAGTAAAGAAGAAGGAAGATCCACAATTCCTTGTGGTCAGAAAACCGAAAGTTGTTTTGACCAGCACAAGAGTAGACGATCTGCCAAAGGAAATTCAGGAACTTCTGGAAGAGTTCGCTGATATAGTGGTGGACAAATTACCTCATTCGTTGCCACCGATGAGGAGCATAAGCCATCATATAGACCTCATACCAGGAGCAAGTTTGCCGAACAAAGCAGCGTACAAGTTGACACCGTAAGAGAATGAGGAGGTCAAAAGACAGGTACAAGAGCTGCTGGATAAAGGACTGGTCAGGGAAAGTTTGAGTCTGTGTGTCGTTCCAACAATAATGAGTCCAAAGAAGGATGGAGGATGGAGAATGTGTACAGACTCCAGAGCCATTAACAAAATCACCATTAGGTATAGATTTCCACTGCCGAGAATGGATGACTTGATGGATTACCTGAGCGGGGCAATTTTTTTTTCAAAGGTTGATTTGAAAAGTGGATACCATCAGATTCGCATGAGGGAAGGTGATGAATGGAAGACAGCCTTCAAGACCAATGAAGGTTTGTACGAATGGCTAGTCATGCCGTTTGGCTTGACGAATGCACCAAGTACATTCATGAGGCTGATGAATGAAGTGCTGAAAGAGTTTATTGGTAAGTTTGTCATTGTTTATTTGGATGACATCTTAATTTTCAGCAAATCAAAAGAAGAGCATCTAAAGCATTTAGCTGCAGTAATGAGGAAACTACAACAAGAGAAGTTGTTAATCAACATGAGGAAATATTCATTTATGAAGAGAGAACTCATTTACTTGGGGTTTGTCATATCGGCAAATGAATTAAAGATGGATCCAAGTAAAGTAGAGGTGATTAAGAATTGGCCATCACCGAGGAATGTTTTCTAGGTAAGAATTTTCCATGGATTGGCAAGTTTCTATAGGAAATTCATTAGGAACTTCAGTGGAATTAGTGTATCAATGATGGACACAGTCAAGAAAAGACATAAATATTTTCATTGGACTGAAGAGGCAGAGAAAATCTTCAATCTGTTGAAGCGAAAGATCACCGAACAACCGATTTTGGTGTTGCCAGATTTTTCCAAAGTTTTCCAGGTGAAGTGTGATGCAAGTGGCTTTGCCATAGGAGCAGTCTTAAGCCAGGAGGACAGACCAATCGCATATTTCAGCGAGAAGATGGATGAAGCCAAGGTGAAGTATTCAACGTATGATAAAGAATTTTATGCTATCATATAGGCGTTGAAGAAGTGGAGCCATTATTTGATGCCAAAAGAATTTGTTCTGTATAGTGATAATCAGGAGTTACAGTTTGTGACTCAGCAGGAGAAGCTGAATCAGAAACATGCAAAATGGGTAGAGTATATGCAGAATTTTACATTTTTCATTAAACACATTTCAGGGACTGCTAACAAAGTGGTTGATGCTTTGAGCAGAAAATGTTTGTTGCTGCAGGAGTTTTGAGTCAAGACCTTGGGTTTTGAAAATCTAAAAGACATGTATGCAGGTGATGCAGATTTTGCAGAGGCATACGAGGCAGCTGAGAATCCAATTCTCAGAGATAGAAGCTCGTGGATGGATTACATGATCCAAAATGGACTGTTATTCAGAGGCAATCAGTTATGCATTCCACATTGCTCCATGAGGGAGAATCTGCTAAAAGAAAAGCATAGTGGCGGATTAGCAGGACATTTTGGCCACGATAAGACATTTGCAAAGCTTAGAGAAGCCTATTTCTGGATGAAAATGCGAACAAATGTCAAAAGGTTTGTTGACAGGTGCAGGATTTGTCAGCATTCAAAGGGCAAAAAACAGAATGCGGGATTTTATCAATCCTTACCCATACCTGACAGGCCGTGGGATGAAATCGGCATGGATTTCGTATTAGGGTTGTCGAGGATGCAAAGAGGACATGATTTGATTTTTTTGGTGGTTGACAGGTTCTCAAAGATGGCACATTTCATTCCATGCCATAAGACCAGTGATGCAACACACATCGCAAATTTGTTCTTCAAGGAGATTGTTAGACTTCATGGTTTACCCAGAAGCATTGTATCGGACAAAGATACAAAATTCATAGGACATTTCTGGAGGACACTCTAGAAGAAGATGGGAACTAACTTAATGTTAAGTTCAGCCTATCATCCCCAAACGGATGGGCAAACAGAGGTGGTAAACAGAAGCTTAGGAGATTTATTAAGAAGCTTGGTGACAGAGCACCATAGCAGTTGGGACAATGTGTTACCACAGGCGGAGTTTGCGTACAATGATTCTATGAATAGGAGCACAGGTAAAAGCCCATTTGAAATTGTTTATGGCAGGCAGCCGAGAGGAGTATCTGAACAGATGGATTTAGAGCAGATAATGACCAAGAGCGCAAGCACTGAAGAATTCGCACAGGCAATGGAAGAACTCCACAGTAGGGTGAAGCAGCGACTGATGGAGTCAAATCAGGAATATAAGCACAGAGCAGATCAGCAGAGGAGACAACTTAAATTTGAGGTTGGCGATCTAGTTCTGGCACATCTGAGGAGAGAAAGGTTCCCAAGGGGAACATACAATAAACTGAAAATGTAGAAAATTGGGCCATGTAGAGTCCTGAAGAAGTTGGGAGAAAATGCTTATGAGATTGAATTGTCAGATGACATCGGAATATCTCTGACATTCAATGTTTCAGACTTATATCCATATAAAGCTAAGGAAGTAGGGACTGGAAATGATGAGCAGCCAAAGATCCAGTGGCAGAAGCAAATGCCGATTGCAGAGAAGCCACAGATTGAACATATACTTGACAAAAGAGTGAGAAAAAGGACCAGACAGAAGCAAAACTTCGAGTATCTGGTGAAGTGGAAAAATCATCCAGTGGAAGATGCCAGCTGGGAGACAGAAGCAATTATCCAAAAACATGGACAGACTATGCAGGAGCTCATGGACAGGAGCCCATGAAAGTTTTCAAGCCGAGGAGTATGATGCAGGAGCATCGCCAACTCAGCGAGCGTGAAGCCGGCGCATGTGTTTTTAAACACATGACATATAAGCTTGATAACTCTTTTTGAATTTTCATTAAGATGAAGCGCCATATCCTTCAATGAAACATTTATGAAGGAGCACCTATTGTATTGTAGCAGACCTCGAGCCTTACGCTCTTGTCTGAATTAGATAGGAGGCATTTATTAGATTTAATGCAGGTAGATAGATGTTTCAGTCTAGATTAGACAGTTTTAGAGTCTGAGAGGGAAAACGGATATAAACACCCTCACTTGGATATTGTAACAGGATTCATAATCATTCATTCAGGGGAGCGAAAAGAGAGAACAAGCAGAGAATTTGTGAAGAACACCCATGTACAGATGTTTTTGAATTAATAGAAGAGAGTCTTTGATTCAATTTCATGGCTGGTGTTGTTTCTCTGTGTATGTTTTTTATGTGCTCATGAATGTTTGTTTTCTGGTCACGCATTTTGTTTGAATATGTTGTGCTTAAGATTTCAGAGGTTTAACTGAAGTCTTAGAGAGGAGAGAATAAGTTTCAATTGTTTCTCTGTCTGAGCCAGGAGATTCCTGCATAGAGTGCAGTTGAATTCATCCACATAGAGTGCGTTGGTGAGGCTCGACAGTTAAACCCTTATTCTCATTCGCCCAGAAGTTGGTTTGGGTTGGTAGAGTCGTGCAGGAGAAGTGCATGCTGAACTTGAAGTCTCAGTGGCTAGTCTGAGCAAAGGAAGGCATAGGTTACTATTGCCAGAAGTGCACAGAGTCTGAGAGACTCCACACTTTGAGAGTGGTTGAAGGTCGAGCACGAAAAGTGTGCACAAAGTCTCTAAGAGAGTCAGAATTGACAAGCTCAAGAGGTTTATCACCTTTGTAACATCGTTAAAGGAAGTGCACAGGAGTGTGTACCGGGAATGATTCAAGTAAAGAGTTGCAGGCGCAAGTGTCAGGAGACAAGTTCTGAGGAGAACACTTAGTTGTTCTCAAGAAATCCTCGAGAAGGAGGAATCGACGGTCATGATCCACTGAGGGAACTAGCGAAATCCCATCAGCCGTCAGGTCTCAGGAAGTTGCGCAGGGTTTAAGCCCCAACGAGCAGGGGAGGAGTCATCGGGATATTGGCAACATCAAGGTTTCATAAGGTAGGAGAATCGAGACCTTGAAAGTCTCGAAATCCCGAGAAAGGATCTCAGCCGTTGATCTCGGTAGGACACGTGTCAAGGAGACAGGCACCATCGGAGTTTTTTCCATTGGGATATCGGGGTTTTCGAGGACATAGAACACCCGCATATAGAAATCACGATTCGTGATTTCCCGACGGGAGTCCTGGACCGTCCATCGGTGGGGAAACGTGGCAGAAGATCCTAGCGAGTCGGCGTTTGGAGGCATCGGGGTTTCCAGGAATGAAAAACCCTTGTATCAAGGAATCGCGATCGACGATTTCCCGACGCGGTTAGAGCCGTTGATCAGAGGGACACGTGGTGAGAGATCCCGAGGAGTCGGGGTTTGACATTTCGGGGTTTCCGCGTGCAAGGAAAATACTGCAGCAGAAATCGTGATCTCGCGATATCCGATAACCCGACAAGGAGGGGTGACACAGAGGAGGAAACCCACACGTGTATCGGAGATCGAGGTTTGGTGAGGTCTGTGACATTGTACATCAGGAATCGCGAATTCTAGAAATGCGATTTCCCGATCACTACGGGAGCGTGGGCCCCAGGTCCTTGCCATGGGTAGAGGACAGGTGGCATCGGAGATCGGGGATCGGAGATTCCAGGAGTGCGATTTCTTCACATTGCAAACTCGCGAACTCCGAAGTCCTGATAAGGGTGGAAGGACACGGTCACGTGGGTTGATAGGTCATACGAGGAAGGACAGTCGGAGGAGCTAGCGCCATAGCGGGAGTGCTATCGGGGATCGGGAATCGAGGATTCACGAGAGGAGAAACTCTTGACATCACTTATACCGATTTCCCGATAGGGAAATCCCCGACAGTAGTGAGGAAGTATCGGCATTGAGACCCATCGGGGTTCGGGTTTTTGAATAGCACGGGGAACGTGCCCACAAGGTTCGCGACAATGCAAAACCTGATATCCCGAGAAGACTGTAGGGAGATCAGTAAGAGCATCCTATGGGTGACAAAAGGTCCCGATAAGGGATTTGAAGAAGCCATTTAGTTCTTCGGGTTTTGGGGAAAAGAAAGTCCTGGTTGTTGCGGACGTACCCTAGGTGGTGCATTGTGTATCATCTAGGCCTAGTTTATTGTCCTCAACAGAGTTCAACACTTGTATTGCATACACATGACATCCTTTTCTGCAATACTTCTTCACTTTGAGGGATGATATTTGTATCATTGAGACGTGATTTCGAATTCCTTGTAGAGTTATTTTCCTCCCTTCCTCATATTGACACTCCAATGTTTTATTATAACAGTCCAACTTGGATTTATGGGAATCCAACCAATCCATGCCAATCAGTAGGTCACACGATCCTAAAGGGAGCATGTTTAGGGTCGCTTAGGTGGACAATTGATCCAGATTTATGAGCGGAACAAAATGAATAATAGAATGAATACAATAACACGGAGATATGGAGAACAACAATAGATATCCAGTGAACAATAACTTCTATTGAATAAATAAAATAGGCTGAAACTGTAAAACTGTAGAGCTAAAAACACTTGCGTGAATGGTGATAGCTCTCTCTAAGAAGAGATGTGGTTTCTACATGCATATGTCTGAGTAGAATGATAACAATGAGGCTCTAGAGGCCTTTTGAACATTACTCATGAATGCCAAAATCCTAGACATCCAAAAACCTAACCCTAGGAGATGAAACGCAAAAAATTATGTGGGCCCTGATGGGTAAGTTGGTACCTCAACTTCCCTTGATCGTAACTTTTGCATATAACCTCCATTTTAGGTGCCTGATAGCCTTTTGGAAAAGTATTTTCAAGAACTACACATTATTCCATCAAACTCTGACTTCATTTATAGTTTAATTGTACCAAGCCAAAAAAACATTGTTTAGGGCCCTAAAATGGCCCTGGAAGTACAGAAAGATGTACTGACATGAAAACATCCAAAATAAGCTAGTGGATTAGGTGGGAGGCCACCAATCTCCACCTATAAGTTGTGTAGGGATTCATACAGAAGTGTAGAACCCACAACTACAAAGAATTACAGAAGAACATGTTCAACTAAAAGTTGTCAATAGGAGCTAGTTGGAATAGGTGGGTGGCCACCAATATCCACTTGAATTAGTCCTCACCCCTTAGAAAGAAATGGTCTCCATTGCATTGAGTTCCCCCATCAGGTGAGGAAACTTCTACTAAATTTGGCCCCGAGTGAGCCACTTTCCTTGGTATAGGAGCTACCCTGCCTTGACAACCCAATAAATATGGATCTTCTGCTAGCGAGTTCCCTTGACCTATGTGTCCACTATTTGATTAGTGGATGCATGTTCCATGCATCCAGGGTTTAGCTTTGTTGGTGTCAGTTGTTCTATGATATTTGAGCTGTCCAATAATGGTGGAAAATATGGTCGAAGGAGGTCAACATTGAACATTGGGTGCAAGCCAAGTAAGGGTGGAGTATTGACCTCAAAAGCATTGCTACCCACAACCTTGGTTATAGTGTAAGGACCATAATGAAGTGGACAGAGCTTCCAATGGGGACCTGTAAGGTGCTCTTTATGAAAATGTAACCAGACCTTGTCTCCCACCTAAAACATGTGCAGTACTTGGTTTTGATCATGGCACTACTTGTACTTAGCATTGGCTTTCTTTAAAATATCATGGACCTGTTGGCAGATGTGATGGATTTGCTAAATGAATCTGGTGGCTTTGTCAGCCTAAGAATGAACATGGGAAGAATCTATTTGTGTTGTTGCAAGAGGTAGTGCAACATCAATTGGACCCAAGGGTTGGAATCCCAACCCCACCTGAAAGGGGTTATGGCCAGTGGAGCTATGGAGAGCCTTGTTGTAGCTGTGTTGAACATAGGGAAGACTCTCATCCAATGTACATAGATGCTTAGATTTGTACATGTGCAGGATGTGCACAATCATCTGATTGACAACCTCTATTTGGCCATTGGTTTGAGGGTGGAAGGAAGTTGATTTAGTGAGCTTGGTTTCCAATAGTGACCAGAGACTCGACCAAAATGCACTGAGGAATATACTATCCTGATCAAAGATGATGGTCTGTGGTATCCAAAAATGGACCCACACTCATTCGAAGGAAATATTAGCAGTATCTTCTGCTATGATGCTCTTCTTCAAGGCTGTGAGAATGGCCATATTTGAAAACCGATCAACCACCACAAATACCCAATCATTGCCTTTCTTGGTGGATGGAAGGCCAGACATGTAATCCATCGAGATGGATTCCCAAGGCCTCTCAGGAGTACGAAGAGGGGTGTATAAGCCTTTCTTCTTGATGGTTGGATTGGAAATGGCACAGGCTATGAAAGATTTGATATACTTGCTGACGTCTTGTCGAAGTTTTGGCCAATAAAAATGTTTCTGTAGAATGAACATAGTTTTCTCCATGCAAAAATGTCCTGCCATCCGACTGTAGTGAGCCTCCCAAATTATTTTTTCACACTCGCTTGCATGAACACAGAGATGGCCCAAATGGAATAACAATTTGTCCTAAATGTGAAAATCGGTGACATTTGTGCCTGTACTCAAGAGTTGATGGGTGGTGGTGATGTTTGGATCTTGCTGATAAATTTGGGGCCACTCACATGCCACATGCCCACAAGATTGGATTACGATGGTGAGTGCAGCCACGAGAGGTTGACTGAGGCAGTCAGGGACATGATTTGTGCTCCATGTATTATACTTGATGTTGAGATGGAATTGTTGTAGGTAAGTGGACCACTTATGATGGCGGTCATTTTGCAACTTCCCCTATGTTTGTATGAACTGTAGAGTCTTATGATCAATGTGGATGATTGTCTCCTTTCCAAGAATGTAATGTTTCCATTGACAACAGGCTTGTACAATGGAATACATTTCCTTGTCATAGGTGGGGTATTTTCGGAAAGTATATGATAGTGTCTCACTATGGTATGCTACCAAATGACCATGTTGTGTGAGAAATGTGCCTATAGCATTGTCAGATGCATCAATATCAATCTTGAATGGTTGTTGCAGATCGAGTAAGGAGAGTACTGGATTTGAGCACAAGTGATGCTTCGGATCATCAAATGTGCATTGTAGTGCCTTCCCCCATGTGAAATTTTCCCTACCACTACCCTTGGCCACTTGGTTGAGGGCCCATGCAATATGGGAGAATCCCAAGATGAACTGTCGATAGAAGTTGGAAAGTCCCAAGAAGCTCTGAAGCTCTGTTAGTGTGGTTGGGGATGGCCAGTCACAGATGACTTAGATCTTAGGTAGATCCACATGTACCCCATTCTCATCAATAATGTAGCCCAAGTATTGGACCATGTTCATGAAAAGGAGCATTTTTCCAGGTTGGCATGCAACTTGCGCTACCGCAGGGTGTTCAAAATCTGTTGAATATGCTACATGTGCTCCTCCCAAGTTCTACTAAAGATGAGGATGTCATCCAAATATACCACCACAAAAGAGTTGGTGAATGGTATCAATACATCAGCCATCAACCTCATGAAAGTGGTTGGTGCATTTGTTAAGCCAAAGGGAATGACTAGCCATTTGAAGACACCTTCTTTAGATTTGAAAGTTATCTTCCATACATCAGTTGGCTTGATGAGAACCCGGTGGTAGCCAGACTTTAGGTCAATGTTGTTGAATAACTTTTCCCCCTTGAGTTGGTCAAGAAGTTCACCAGTTCGTGGAGTTAGGTATCGGTTCCTGAATGTGATTTTGTTTAATGCTTTGTAATCAATGCAGAGCCGCCAGGTCCCATATTTGTTTTGCACTAGTACAATATGTATTCCGCAAGGGGAGGAGTTGGGTATGATGTGCCCCTTTTGAAGCATCTCTTGGATCTGACACTTGATTTCATTATTTTCCATTAGCGAATGACAATAGACAGTTCCATTAGGCAGAGGTGCATCGGGGGTTAGATCAATTGGAGGCTTGACTTGGCAATGCGTCAATAAGTCGATGGGTGAGGAGAAAATGCCTCTGTACTCTTCTACGATCCCATCCACTTTCTTCTGCTGCAAAGAGAGGCTCTATGTAGAGTTCATGGATGTTGCAGTGACCTTTTTCTTACTGTGAGCACGGATCACAAAGAAGATGAACTTCTCGGTCTATGAAATGACCTTACTACATTGCTTAGCAGAGATTAAAGAAATATTGTTAGGCGACGCTACCTCTGGTATCTTATACAAATTTCTACTCAAAGTAATAATAGAACTACGGGTTCTAGACTCATACAAAACATGTTTCTTCCACAAATATGGTTTTCCTAAAACAACATCACAAAATTCAAGGGAAGAAATATCACACAATACCTCGTCTTTAAAGGGCTTGATGTTGTAGGGAAAACGACATTTTTGGCTGATGCGGAGATCTCTTCCTTGGTGAAGGAAACTGATGGTGTAGGGTTGCAGGTGTAGTGTCATCGGCAAGTCTAGTCACTTGAAAACCTCTACTAAGATTAGGGTCTTATGACTACCTCTATCGATAATGAAATGAAGTGGAGCCCCTTTTACCCACATATGTGAGTGAAAGAGGTGTTCCCCTTCCTCTAGTTCTTCTGGTTTACTTGGATGGACTTTGGTGGTAGTGACAGTAGCAATGGGTTCAACATCAATAATTCACTTCCATCCTTATGGATTTGATTCTATGTCAGAATCTGCCTCTGACTCAGACTCTTTCATCTTGGCCTCCTATGACTGCTCAGAGTGACATTCTTTAGTGTTGTGCTTAGGGATTTAATAATATTCACACCATTTTCTGATGTAGTTCTTTGACTTGTCATTACCCTTCTTGTGTTGTGGCTTGGATTGGTTGTCTTGAGAGTGGCCATCTTTTCTCTGTCCCTTTTTTTGTGGGTTGAGGTTTCCTTTTCCCTGCTTTGGCTGTGAGGAGTTTGCAGATCCAAACTCTCACCTCTTCTTCTTAATTTTTTTCTCGACCTTGAAAACATATCTATAAGCCATACCCAATGATGTAATGTCCAGAAAATCCATTTCTATTTGAATGTATCTATGAAAACATCTGCGGTATTTGAGTACCAGATGTCATTCAAATTCTTTGATACCCAATTTGATGCACAGGGTATGGAAAATATTGCTGAAATCAGGTATTTTCTGGTCCATTTCCTGACGCGGGGTGTTCCATCTTGTGTATTGGTCCTTGTACCTTTCAACAGGGTAGTATTGTTCTTTAATGGCATCCCTGAAGGAATCCCATGTGGAGGTGACCGTAAATATTGTAGATTCATCTATGGCCCTTTGCTCAGAGTAAGTATCCCACTAGTCCTTAACATGGGGGATGACCTTGAGGAGTGCAGAAGTAATATTTTCCCTATCGGAAAAATTGTGGACTGAAAATAACCCTTCGAGAAAATTCAACCATTTATATACAAAATTCGCATCTATCAGTCTTTCAAATAATGGGATATCAAAATTTCCCTGTACCTTGAATGGGGTTGCATTACCTCTTGATGAAGATGTGTCTCTTGTGGGCAATCGTCGAAGGATCTGTGCTAAGTTGTCCATCATTTTGTTCCTTTGTCGCACAAGGGCTTCCTCGAGCAACATTTTAAGAGGATCTCCTACTCCATCATATTTATTTTCATCCCCCATGAGCTTTTGTCAGGCTCGACGTGGCCGATATTGCAAAGGCTCGACTGGTTCGAGTTCCAACTTCTTGTACCCAGATCTTGTCGAGGACATGTACGAAGAAAAACAAATGAAGAGCAGACTGTTCTGATACCACTGATCCGGATTTATGAGCAGAACAAAATGAATAACAGACTGAATACAATAACACATATATATGGAGAACAACAACATATATCCAGTGAACAATAACTTCTGTTGAATAAATAAAATAGGTTGAAACTATAAAACTGTAGAACTGAAAACACTTGCTCAAATGGTGGTAGCTATCTCTAAGAAAATATGTGGCTAATACACCATCCATCTAAGAAGAATGATTACAATGAGGCTCCAGAGGCATTTTTAACATTACTCATGAATTCCAAAACCCTAGATATCCAAAAAACTAACCTTAGGAGATGAAACGCCAAAAGTTATGTGGGCCTCGATGGGTAATTTGGTACCTCAACTTCCCAGGGTCATAACTTTTGCATACAACCTTAGTTTTAGGTGTGTGATAACCTATTGGAAAGATTTTTTCGAGAACTACACATTATTATGTCAAACTCTAACTCTGTGTATAGTTTGACTATGGAAAGCAAAAAAAACATTTTTTTGGGTCCCAAAACAGCCCTGGAAGTACAAAAAGATGCACTGACATGAAAACATCCAAAATAAGCCAGTTGGATTAGGTGGACGGCCACCAATCTCCACCTGGAAGCTATGTGGGCCTTCAGACAACCCCAGAAGTGTAGAAGCCACAATTACAAATAATTACAAAAGAACATGTTAAATTAAAAATTGCCAAGAGGAGCCAGTTGGAATACATGGGTAGCCACCAATATCCACCTAGATCAACAATCCATTCATAATGAATTGGCATGTTGGTATGACCTATGTTACCTTTCTTTTTGTTCCAGTGGCTAGCTATACCAACCATGGTTTAGCATGTTTTACTTGTTGCAATTTACATTTCTCAATAGTTTGAGGGGAAACATAACTTAGATTAGAACTAGGGTCAATTAAAATGGAAACTAGATGGTTGCAAATCATATCTTCCATCCCCACCACCGAGGCTTTGTAAATGTGTTGAACCTGCATAGAATAGACCTAGCTAAAAAATACTACACACATTTGCAGAGAGAAATTGAGAAAGAAGAAGCAAGATAGAAAGAATGGAAGAATTCTCTTTAACCGTATTCCATGCATAAAGAGTGAATAATTTACAATAGATATAGGATACATGAGTAAATAATGATCCATAGTGGTGGTCTAGATTGATCTAGACACACACCAGCAGTTACAAGAGTAAACTGCCACCTAGTCTAGTCTCTCAGGCAGTTACGGGAGTGAACTGCTACCTAGCTGAGTTAACTAGTCAACTAGTCTTTAGTTAACTTTCTGAACAAAGAGTAGTGATTTGGTGATGATCCCAATGTTGCATGGTGACAAAACCAATGCAACATCTAAACTCAACTCAACTAGTCAAATTGAAGTGTCAACTGAAAGAGAATATTCTCCAGGTGGAATATTCTCCCCTAAAATATAGGAGACTAGATAATGACTAATTATGACTAATAAACAAGGAATAGCCTTAGGAAAAATAAATCCTAGGTGTGTGTGAAGTAACTCCAACAACCCCCATGAACATCACTATGGTGAAAGTAAAGAATGGGTCCCGGCTACGAGGCCATGCTAGGTACCCAAATACAAAAGATACACTGAACTAAACGAGGAAAGAGGGAAAACCTCATGGGAACAACCTCCCCCCCTCAAATTACAATGCATAAAATAAAAAATGATAAGGAACAAAAGGCAGTTGCTAAGCAACCATGTCCTTCACTCCAAGAAGAGCTCGCAATTGTGCAAGTTTGTGATCTTTGAAGATTTTGTTGAAGATGTAGATGTCTGCATGGATCTAATGAAGTATATGCATCATTGATATTTCCACACATATCCACTTTATCTTCTTGTAATGAATAATATCCAAATAAATTTTGGATGAAACTTTGAAAACTGTGCGGTCGTTTCCAAAAAAATGCTAAAATTTTGTTGATTTTAAAACGATCATAACTTCACTTTCCGAACTCCGTTTTAGACTATTGTTTTTTTGAAATTGGATATTTTCCCAAGGAATTCAAATATCCAATCGATTTCTACAAATTATGCTCAGAAAATCAAAATGGCGTCTGATGTGTGCGGCTCCTTTTTTGACTCTTGAGATGCATGCATGGTACATGCAAAAGTGTCTGCATGTGACTCCTGAGATGCATGCCATATATCTTCCACATGAATTTTAGAAAAAAAATATGAAATGGAGTAGACATCATCTTCAATTAATGGAATACAAATTTCTGCAAAAACGTTTGTAGAAGACTCTTCATAATAAGAGACTTGATCTTCTGATGACTTCTCTTCTGGCTCTATCTGTTCAACCTCCTTCATGAAATCTTCACAATATTCTTTATTCCCAAATAGAACCTCCAATCTGGTCCATAATTCATTTGGATTTAATCTTTGTGATTCTTCATATACTTGATGAAAAAGTTCAGGAGAAACAGACATGCCAATACTTCCTATGGCCATATCATGTCTATTGAGAAAGTCATTTTTCTCATCGACGGAATCAGGCTCTACTTCCATTGTCATGGTTATTTGGTATAAGACTCTTCATCTAAGATGAAGCTGAATTTTTGGCTTCAATTCCAAATAGTTATGAGGCGTGAGAAGTATTTCGGGTGAATAATCCATCTTTTTTTTGTTTTCAATCTTTTGTACCTGCAAAAAATGATTTGGTGTAGCTTTTTCTTAGCAGTCCATCAACACTAATACTATGTAAATGTGTTGAACCTACACAGAATAGATCTATCCAGAAAATACTACACACATTTGCAGAGAGAAATTGAGAAAGAAGAAGCAAGATAGAAAGAATGGAAGAATTTTCATTAACCGTATTCCACACATAAACAGTGAATAATTTACAATAGATATAGGATACATGAGTAAATAATGAGCCATAGTGGTGGTCTAGATTGCTCTAGAGACACACCAGTAGTTACAAGAGTAAACTTACACCTAGTCTAGTCTCTTAGGCAGTTGCGGGAGTGAACTGCCACCTAGCTGAGTTAACTAGTCAACTAGTCTTTAGTTAACTGTCTGAACAAAGAGTAGTGAGTTGGTGATGATTCCAATGTTGCATGGTGACAAAACCAATGCAACATCTAAACTCAACTCAACTAGTCAAACTAAAGTGTCAACTGAAAGAGAATATTCTCCAGGTGGAATATTCTCCCCTAAAATATAGGAGACTGGATAATGACTAATTATGACTAATAAACAAGGAATAACCTTAGGAAAAATAAATCCTAGGTGTGTGTGAAGTAACTTCAACAATTTTGGTGATCATCTTGTCAATCATCTAGGGCTGCATAAATTTGTGGCAGGCTCCTAGCCACACCATTAACTATGGTAGCTTCCTGTATGTTGTAGATTCTCCCATTATCTTGTTGCCTATGGGAGGAAGTCCCTCAACAAATTTTCTTCTCTGCATCTCCAACATTTCAATGGTTCTTTCCTTTTATCGTCAGTATTTCCTGGGACTGATCCAAAGGGTTTATTTCCACAAGGAGATGGAAAATTATGTCGATACACACTTTTAGTAGGAAGGCTCATCTTAAATCCTTTTCCATGGTTCCTAAACCTTGAATGTTTGAACCCCTTCTTATTGAATCCCAATTTGATTTCCTTTTTCCAATCCTTATGAGGTTCTTCCCTATGCTTGAATTGATCATAGCAGTACCTTACCTTCCTAATGGTGTCTTCTAGAGTCTTGAGTTCATCAAACTCAATCTTGTTTGGATAGGTTTGAGGAAGCCCTCTAATGAATCGTTGCACTTTTGCCTTTTCATCCTTCATGTAAGGCACATACCTCAACATCTCAAGGAATTTGTTGACATATTCATCAATGGTGAGTTGTCTAAGTTTGAGTTCATAGAACGCCTTAGTCCTTTCACAATAGTACCTTTCATATCTGTACTTTTTCTTAAAATACTTTTCAAATTGTTTCCATTGCAACTCCTTCTCATGAATTCCTTTCAAATTTCTAAGGTCCTCCCACTACATGGAGGCATTTTAATTCAAGTTAAAGATGGTTATTCGGACCTGTAAGTTCTTAGAATAGTCATGGAATCTAAAGTAATTCTTTAGGCCAAGTAGCCAAGCTTATGCTTCTTCCCCCTTGTTAATCTCTCCATCAAAAGTGGGTGGTTTGGATTTCCTAAAATCTTCAAGGTCATGGCTCCTGGAATGTTTCCTCCTCTTTCTTCTCCTCTGAGAATGTAAACTAGTCTCACTGCTAGCCAATTCCTTGGAGTTCTCAGTTCTCTCACTAGGGGATTCTTTAGTTTAATCCTTGATCTTTGCATGCCTCTTAGCTCCATGTTGGGCCTTCTTTTAGGTGCTTCTTCTTGTGTTTCTATTTTCAGGGCCATGCTTTTGTATCTCAGGTGGACTTTGGGTTCTCTTAGTATTATGCATGTCCACATTACTAGCCATCAATCAATGTTGCAACTTCCTCAATATTTTTGATAGGGTTTGCAATAGGACTGCATTTATTTCAGTTTTATTTTTTTATTCTCTCACGAGTCTCTCATTGTGTGCTTTGAAGCTTTGTAATTTTTCCATAAGGCTTATTAAAGTTTCAACTAAATCTGGAGGGGTTTCCACCACCCTCCTCTTAACAAAATATTATTCTCTATTGTGGGAGATTTCCCCCCACTCATGGTGTGTCACCATTATTTATGTTGTAGTTTTCCTTGTTGTCCACTAACTATTTAAGTGTTGATAATAACATTTTTTGTTAGTCAACTGTTTTCAAATTTTATGAACAACACATGTAATTTTTTTTGTAAGGTAAAATTAGCTTCATTATTCCACATAAAAAAAAAGTGTGTAGTTCATATTCATAGCATGTAAATAGAAATAGATCTCACTCTTTTCAGTATTAAAGATTAAATAATCTCTTACAGGTGGGTAGGGTAGAGTGCCCTACCCCTTACATGTTTTATATTAAAGTTTGTTCCACTCTTTCATGATCCCAATTAGGCCAAGTGTTGTTGCCTGCTTTGATACCAATATGTCATACACCCGACCCTCTAAGTATCCTTTTAAGGGATGGGGGTATAATTTTTTCTCTTTCCTACAACTCCCCGAATACTCGAATGAGGATACCATGGTCGTGGGCTCACCAAGAGCTTTCCAACGACTGAAACTTTGTCCAAAACTGAGTACTGGTGTAAAAGTTATGACCTTCCAAAGTTTTGGGGGCATCATTGGCCAATGGACAACCCCTTCACCATGTGACATCACTTCTCTCGTGTCATCTGACATGGCACTGTCGTGACCCATTTCTTCATTCTTGTGCAGATCTGAAAACATCCTCGGAGACCCGAAGTCCTGGATTCTCTTTCCTCACCGAAATCCATGGTGGAATTATGTCCACCCTTAAATATATGAAGGATGAGAGTTGCCCACACTTTAACATGTGGTTTATACTTGACAAGGGGAGGGGTTCCCACACCTAACTTGCAAACAATCCCATGTTGCCACATGGGATTATCCAGACATGCCACATCATCATGGTGTATGCGGGCCCGTCCAATTGGAATTGGACACTACAACAAGGGAGCTTTGGCACTTCAATGCTTCGACGTTTAACACATCCTGTTATATCCTCGAATCTCTCAGAGTCCTAGAGTTTTGAATTTTAGGAATTCCTCACCACGTACTCCATCCTTCGACCTTTGATATATTCTTACCCCTTGTACCTTACGTTTCTTGAAGTAAGACTTCGTTGAAGTGTTTGCATTGTCCTTCCACTAGTAGATCAAACGGTTGAGAAAGGGTCCCAATAGATCCTCAGATTAACGACTCATATCGCTTCCAAATTCTTCCCCATGATCTAATGGTTGGTGGGATTTTGTCGCTAAAGGATTTCGTGACTTCACATCCCTTACAGTCCTTAACTAATAATTTCTTGAAGGGTTACCTACCAGAGAGCTCATAAAGCAGGGATGACCATTTTCCTTTGGTTGATGGTACCACTTACTCTATCCTTCCACTATACTCTATCTAATGGTCGAGAAGGGTCCTAAAGGATCCTTCGATCTACGACCCACATTACTTCATGACTCTGTCATTTGGGGATTCTAACTATTTGACACCTTTTTACTCTCAGAGTAGGTCAACGTCGAATTTGACCATAGCGTATATCCAATGGTTAGGAAAGATCATGAAGGTCCTTAGATCTATGGCTCATGTTACTTCGCAGATGAAAATTTGGTCAGAGTTTAACAACAAGATAAATTCCATGATAATGGGTAAGTGTTATAACCTTAAATTTCTCTACACATGCATGCTTGGCCTTCGGCCCTCTTACTTTCATTTTTTTCCAAAGCACTACTAAATTGCTCTTCTAAAAATCGCATTTTTTGAAGATGTACATGCCCTGCACCAATATTTCCCACATACATACGCTTGTTGCACCACTATAGCTCGCGTACATATGCATGTTGCACCATTACATCCTGCGTATACTTGCAAAAGTTTCAAAAAATAAAAAATTGCAAGGGATTTGTTGAGATTACGGGCTCTTGGGTAGTTTCGCAACTAATCCACCGCCTATAGCTCGTCACCCAACCCAATAACCATCCTTTTGTCATATAAAAGGAAGTGTTGGGGTCTCATTCCACATCTAGACATAAGAATAGTTAAAATCTGCCCGTTTCACATCCCCTCCTTTCCCAAGTTATTGCATCCCTTTTGTGATAAATGCCTTAAAATTCCCCAATTATCCCTTCTTCCTCCATCAGAACCCATTCACTTCCTAAGAAGAGATAAGAATATTGAGAGGAGAAGCCACACAAAGGTGCCCTTGGAGCTTGGTGAAGAGGAGATCGGACCAGGTTCGTGGAGCAGTGGTTGGTTTTGGTTGTAAAGGTATAATCATTGAGTTATTAATAAAATAATTGTTTTTCCTATCCCAAATCATGGTGTATTGAATGATTTTATTGGTTTATGTTTTGACATTCTAACATGTAACCCTAATTTGTGTATGAAATAGCATGCTTGTAGGTTTCTGTTTTTCTATTTTTGAATGCAGGTCAACCTTAGGAGGAGGTGTGCAGTCAGCGAAGCTTTCAAGCACGAGGGGATCATCACCAGACGTGGAGTAAAGGTATAGTTACCCTATCCCTCCCATATTTGATTTTCTTGTATGAGTTTTAGTATGTTTGGGGTAGTTAAAGAAGTAGTTGACTTTTAAACGGTTAATTGATCTGCCTACATTCGAAACCCTAGTGTAGTCATAGGGGGGTTTTCCTCGCTAGAAGAACTGGATACCATACTAGGGAAGCCTCTAGGGTTTTAGGGGATTTTGGGTATCTGATTGTTTTTTTCTGCATTTTGAGCTTATTTTGAGTCTTATGAGTCTTTCAAGGGATTATGGTCACCTTCTGGTGCCATACCAGTTCTCTCTGCTCTATAAGTCTATCTGTTTTCTTTGTTTTTCTAGGAAGTATAGAGGTGTACATGCCTTGCTTTGGGAAAGCTCGCATACATACACATCCTTCTAAGTAAACAACCCGTGTACATACATGTCCTGCTAAGTAAATAGCCCACGTACATATGCAGGCTGTTGAAACGACAATAGGGTACCTAGTTCAAGATTTTTTTTTTTTTAAAGAGGCATCCAGCCTCTTTCCTGATTGAGGTTTATACTTCTCAAGGTTTCTTGACAAAGTTTAGAACCCTTGTTTTTACAACCATAGCTTGGGTTAGAATTCAGTTTACTTATCTTTTTGAAGTTTCTTTTGTTTACTTCTGAAAGGGTTTTAAGTGTGTCTTTCAATTTTTGATCGGCCTGTTTGGTTTCTTTAGTGATTCCTTGCCATCTGCAGTGGGCCAAAGATATGTTTCAGTTTTGTCTTGTTGTTATTTTCCCCCCTTTCATTTTCTTTGAAAAAAAGAGAAAAAAAAAATTATTTCAAGTTTTTCATGTTTGAAGCATTTTTCAAAAAAAACAGAAAAGATTTTGCATTTTCAGTTTGGTAAAGTAGTTGGAGTTAGTTATTTTACTAGAATAGGAAAATGAGTTCATTTTTTAATTTCTTTATTGATTTCTTGAAACTTAAGTAGCTTATGTTCAAGCGAAATTTTGTTTTAGGTCTTCCTTTTAAAGATCTTGAAAAAATTTAGTTACAGAAAAGGTTGGTTACAAAGAGTTAGTTGTAAATCTTTGATTTTGACTAGAAGTAATTTTTCTTTCAAAGTTTCGTATTTTTCTCCTCTTTTTTTCTTTCATAACATCACTAGTTTCACCACCATATCCTTTGGGTTAAACAAGCCATTAAAACAAATGCTAAATCTTAAATTAATTAGAGTTTTATGTTTGTAGGGTCAACCAACTAGTTTAGGGTTAGGGCCTTGAATTAGGTTGGAGAGGAAACTCTTCAAGGCCATTAAAAAAACATCAGAGTCAGAGCTAGGGAGTGTAAAAGTCCAGTGACGTGAAATTTATCTGGGACTCCCCTCTAACATAGGGGCTAAACATAAGGTCACGTGAGGAAAGGAAGTGGAGATAACCCCTCCAAAGTTGAACTAAACGTAGTGGGGAACACATATTGAGGATCTGCCATGGGAATATCATCGCTCACATTTTCCTACGGATCTTCGTGGACCTTGAATCCATTCGAGATCCTCTATTGTATTCTGGACCACTTTCTTTCGATACCCTCAGTAGGTTTCAGACTTGTTATCCTTCTCATTGTGGTCCACCTGACTGTCAACTGTACCCTCTTGGTGACTGTTTGCGAGCTAGAAACTTAGCTTCCTTTATTCTAGGGACTTAGACAAGTGACTACGGGGGTATACCGTGGTACCTAGGGAAGAAGTCGGGTCACACTTTTTATAGTATACCTGTAGGGTGATTTCTTTTTTGAGTTTCACTTTCACCGGTAAGTAGCTCTAGTGTTAGATGGTGTAATTGTTCTTCCAACTAGATAGTGGTTTGCTTGGTTTATCTTATAGGAGTTTTTCTAGTGTGTGCTTGGTTTTAAATGCTAGTTAAAGCCTTATTGTGTCATTGATCTTTTCACAAAGTGGAATATCAAGAGATCCTTCGATCGCGAAGGCTTCAGGCCCTACTGCTGGTTACATTAGAGCCACCACCACCATCGTTACAGTGAATACTTAACCAACAAGGGTCATTCGAAGTGACCGAGCCACAGGAAACTGTGATTGAGCCTGATCCGAGAGAAGATTACTCGAATCCAAAGGAACCTAATGTTTTTGAACTTGGAGCGGAAGCTCTTGGGCTATCCAACCCTCCGATCACTGACTTTTTGGTGCCAATTTTGGTACAAGTTGTCCCTCCGAGGGTGACACCTTACAAGCATCAGATAGTCTTATAAGAATCTATGGAAGAAAATTGTGTTACTTCATCCAGGAGTCCTCATACTCCCGCTTCGGCTACTACCACAGGGGGTATGTTTCCTCCTAACCCACCTTCCTCGATCCAAACCACAGTGGTCTCGACCCCCTCTACCTCGGGCAGTGGTATGATACCATCATTGGTGGCGACCACTGCTTCGTTTATGCAGAGTGCGACAGGCCCTCCATTTTCATATGGGATTCTCGTATTTGACTCAAACTCAGTCCTTACCTACTCCAACTTACAGACCATGGGTTTGGGGGCATGGAGCTCAAACACTCCTGTGCAAGGGTCTACAAGGGGCACTTCAATACCCTTCAATGCTAACCCTTACGGTGGGGGTCATATACCTCCTTTGTCCCCCTCGCTCAGTAGTTCTTTCCAACAACCCATCGAGTTGAATGCTAACCATATCTTGTTTGGAGCAGACAGTTTAGGACCTTCATCTTACACTATGCCGGTGGGATCCATATCATTTTCTTTGTTCGATGCGTTTGGTAATAATTTTTTTTCTTTGGTTGTCGTCTCAGCTGGGGGAAATCCTAGTTTTGGACAACATAATCCTGTGCAAGGTACTATTCATACACAAGGGGCAAGTACATGAGTTTTCTCCTCACAAGGACTTTGGAATCCTTGGCAGGGATCAGTTCCCTTGCAAGGGATGTCGATCGAGGGAAACCCCTTCCATGGTCAATGGAACCTCGGGCAAGGCTCAATACCTATGCCCATGGGATCGGCTGGGGGCATCCCCTTCCAAAATATTTGGAACACAAAGCAAGGAGTAATCCCTGCCCAACCCACGTCATCCAATTATGGGAATCAACCGACAATATCCCAGCAAACACAGTCTCCATATGCTGGTCAAGGCCATGGTTTCTACCAAAGCCCTGGCCAACAACCCAACTTTTCCTGGCAACCTAGTGCTAGTCAAACTCTAGGCCCCCTTTTTCCTGTACATAGTACCTGACCCAAACTACTATTTCTGGAAATGCTACATCTACCATACTTGTCAAGGTTTCTTAATGAACCGATTTTCATGATCCATGTTGTTGGTTGTGGAGCCTGATTATCTTCCTGATGCAGAGGTTCTTTGCTTTCAGCCGTGTCTATACCCCATGAAGTATTTACACCCCAGAAGTATGTACAC
>JASDQU010011306.1:59568-72068 GCA_032191745.1 Picea mariana
GTGATCAGCTTGTCAATCATTCGGGGCTGCATAAATTTGTGGCAGGCTCCTAGCCACACCATTAACTATGGTAGCTTCCTGTATGTTGTAGATTCTCCCATTATCTTGTTGCCTATGGGGGAAGTCCATCAACAAATGCTCTTCTCTGCATCTCCAACATTTCAATGGTTCTTTCCTTTTATCATTAGTATTTCCTGGGACTGATCCAAAGGGTTTATTTCCACATGGAGATGGAAAATTATGTCGATACACACGTTTAGTAGGAAGGCTCGTCTTAAATCCTTTTCCATGGTTCCTAAACCTTGAATGTTTGAACCCCTTCTTATTGAATCCCAATTTGATTTCCTTTTTCCAATCCTTATGAGGTTCTTCCCTATGCTTGAATTGATCATAGTAGTACCTTACCTTCCTAATGGAATCTTCTAGAGTCTTGAGTTCATCAAACTCAATCTTGTTTGGATAGGTTTGAGGCAGCCCTCTAATGAATCGCTGCACTTTTTCCTTTTCATCCTTCATGTAAGGCACATACCTCAACATCTCAAGGAATTTGTTGACATATTCATCAATGGTGAGCTATCTAAGTTTGAGTTCATAGAACGCCTTAGTCCTTTCACAATAGTACCTTTCATATCTATACTTTTTCTTAAAATACTTTTCAAATTGTTTCCATTGCAACTCCTTCTCCTGAATTCCTTTGAAATTTCTAAGGTCCTCCCACTACATGGAGGCATTTTAATTCAAGTTAAAGATGGATATTCAGACCTGTAAGTTCTTAGAATAGTCATGGAATCTAAAGTAATTATTTAGGCCAAGTAGCCAAGATTATGCTTCTTCCCCCTTCTTAATCTCTCCATCAAAAGTGGGTGGTTTGGATTTCTTAAAATCTTCAAGGTCATGGCTCCTAGAATGTTTCCTCCTCTTTCTTCTCCTCTGAGAATGTAAACTAGTCTCACTGCTAGCCAATTCCTTGGAGTTGTCAGTTCTCCCACTAGGGGATTCTTCAGTTTAATCCTTGATCTTTGTATGCCTCTTAGCTCCATGTTGGGCCTTCTTTTAGGTGCTTCTTCTTGTGTTTCTATTTTCAGGGCCATGCTTTTGTATCTCAGGTGGACTTTGGGTTCTCTTAGTATTATGCATGTCCACATTACTAGCCATCGATCAATGTTGCAACTTCCTCGATATGTCTGATAGGGTTTGCAATAGGACTGCATTTATTTCAGTTTTATTTTCTTATTCTCTTATGAGTCTCTCATTGTCTTCTTTGAAGCTTTGTAATTTTTCCATAAGGCTTCTTAAAGTTTCAGCTAAATATGGAGGGGTTTCCACCACCCTCCTATTAACAAAATATTATTCTCTATTGTGGGAGCTTTCCCCCCACTCATGGTGTGTCACCATTATTTATGTTGTAGTTTTCCTTGGTGTCCACTAACTGTTTAAGTGTTGATAATAACATTTTTTGTTAGTCAGTTGTTTTCAAATTTTATGAACAACACATGTAATTTTTTTTGTAAGGTAAAATTATCTTCATTATTCCACATAAAACAAAAGTATGTAGTTCATATTCATAACATGTAAATAGCAATAGATCTCACTCTTTTCAGTAGTAAAGATTAAATAATCTCTTACGGGTGGGTAGGGTAGAGTGCCCTACCCCTTACATGTTTTCTATTAAAGTTTGTTCCGCTCTTTCATGATCCCAATTAGGCCAAGTGTTGTTGCCTGCTTTGATACCAATATGTCACACACCCGACCCTCTAAGTATCCTTTTAAGGGATGGGGGTATAATTTTTTCTCTTTCCTACAACTCCCCGAATACTCAAATGAGGATACCATTGTCGTGGGCTCACCGAGAGCTTTCCAACGACTGAAACTTTGTCCAAAACTGAGTACTGGTGCGAAAGTTATGGCCTTCCAAAGCTTTTGGGGCATCATTGGCCAATGGAAAACCCCTTCACCACGTGACATCACTTCTCTCGTGTCATCCGACATGGCACTGTCGTGACCCATTTCTTCATTCTTGTGCAGATCTGAAAACATCCCTAGGGACCCGAAGTCCTGGATTCTCTTTCCTCACCGAAATCCATGGTGGAATTATGTCCACCCTTAAAGATATGAAGGATGAGAGTTACCCACACTTTAACACGTGGTTTATACTTGACAAGGGGAGGGGTTCCCACACCTAACTTGCGAACAATCCCACGTCGCCACGTGGGATTATCCAGGCATGCCACATCATCATGGTGTATGCGGGCCCGTCCAATTGGAACTGGACACTACAACAAGGGAACTTTGACACTTCAATGCTTCGACGTTTAACACATCCTGTTATATCCTCGAATCTCTCAGAGTCCTAGAGTTATGAAGTTCAGGAATTCCTCGCCACGTACTCCATCCTTCAGCCTTCGATATATTCTTACCCCTTGTACCTTACATTTCTTGAAGTAAGACTTCGTTGAAGTGTGTGCATTATCCTTCCACTAGTAGATCGAACAATTGAGAAAGGGTCCCAATAGATCCTCAGATCAACGACTCATATCGCTTCCAAATTCTTCCCCACGATCTAACAGTTGGTGGGATTTTGTTGCTCCAGGATTTCGTGACTTCACGTCCCTTACAGTCCTTAACCAATAATTTCTTGAAGGGTTACCTACCAGAGAGGTCATAAAGTAGGGATGACCATTTTCCTTTGGTTGATGGTACCACTTACTCTATCCTTCCACTATACTCTATCTAACGATCGAGAAGGGTCCCGAAGGATCCTTCGATCTACGACCCACATTACTTCGCGACTCCAGCATTCGGGGATTCTGACCGTTTGACACCTTTTTACTCTCAGAGTAGGTCAACGTCGAATTTGACCATAGCGTATATCCAATGTTTAGGAAATATCATGAAGTTCCTTAGATCTATGGCTCATGTTACTTCACAGATGAAAATTTGGTCAGAGTTTAACAACAGGATAAATTCCACGATAATGGATAAGTGTTATAACCTTAAATTGCTCTACACATGCATGCTTGGCCTTTGGCCCTCTTAATTTCATTTTTTGCCAAAGCACTACTAAGTTGCTCTTCTAAAAATCACATTTTTTGAAGATGTACATGCCCTGCACCAATATTTCCCCCATATATACGCTTGCTGCACCACTACAGCTCACGTACATACGCATGTTGCACCATTACATCCTGTGTATACTTGCAAAAGTTTCAAAAAATAAAAAATTGCAAGGAATTCGTTGAGATTACAGGCTCTTGGGTAGTTTCCCAACTAATCCACCGCCTATAGCTCGTCACCCAACAGAATAACCATCCTTTTGTCATATAAAAGGAAGTGTTGGGGTCTCATTCCACATCTAGACATAAGAATAGTTAAAATCTGCCCGTTTCACATCCCCTCCTTTCCCAAGTTATTGCATCCCTTTTGTGAGAATTGCCTTAGCATTCCCCAATTATCCCTTCTTCCTCCATCAGAACCCATTCACTTCCTAAGAAGAGATAAGAAGATTGAGAGGAGAAGCCACACAAAGGTGCCCTTGGAGCTTGGTGAAGAGGAGCTCAGACCAAGCTCGTGGAGTAGTGGTTGGTCTTGGTTGTAAAGGTATAATCATTGAGTTATTAATAAAAGAATTGTTTTTCCTATCCCAAATCATGGTGTATTGAATGATTTTATTAGTTTATGTTTTGACATTCTAACATGTAACCCTAATTTGTGTATGAAATAACATGCTTGTAGGTTTCTGTTTTTCTATTTTTGAATGCAGGTCAGCCTTAGGAGGAGGCGTGCAGTCAGCGAATCTTTCAAGCATGAGGGGATCATCACCAGACGTGGTAGTTAGAGAAGTAGTTGAATTTTAAACGGTTAATTGATCTGCCTACATTCAGAACCCTAGTGCAGTCATAGGGGGGTTTTCCCCGCTAGAAGAACTGGAGACCATACTAGGGAAGCCTCTAGGGTTTTAGGGGATTTTGGGTATCTAATTGGTTTTTTCTGCGTTTCGAGCTTATGTTGAGTCTTATGAGTCTTTCAAGGGATTATGGTCACCTTCTGGCGCTATACCAATTCTCCCTGCCCTATAAGTCTGTCTGTTTTCTTCGTTTTTCTAGGAATTACAGAGGTATACACGCCCTGCTTTGGGAAAGCTCACGCACATACACATCCTGCTAAGTAAAAAACCTGTGTACATACATGTCCTGCTAAGTAAATAGACCACATACATATGCAGGCTATTGAAACAACAATAGCGTACCTGGTTCAAGATTTATTTTTTTTTAAAGAGGCATCCAACTCTTTCCTGATTGAGATTTATACTTCTCAGGGTTTCTTGACAGAGTTTAGAGCCCTTGTTTTTACAGCCATAGCTTGGGTTAGAATTTAGTTTACTTATCTTTTTGAAGTTTCTTGTGTTTACTTCTGAAAGGGTCTTAAGTGAGTCTTTCAATTTTTGATCGGCCTGTTTGGTGTCTTTAGTGATTCCCTGCCATCCGCAGTGGGCCAAAGATATGTTTCAGTTTTATCTTCTTGTTATTTTCCCCCCTTTCATTTTCTTTGAAAAAAGAGAAAAAAATATTTATTTCAAGTTTTTCATGTTTGAAGCATTTTTCAAAAAAAAAAGAAAAGATTTTGCATTTTCAATTTGGTAAAGTAGTTGGAGTTAGTTATTTTACTAGAATAGGAAAATGAGTTCATTTTTTAATTTCTTTATTGATTTCTTGAAACTTAAGTAGCTTATATTCAAGCGAAATTTCGTTTAAGGTCTTCTTTTTAAAGATCTTGAAAAAATTTAGTTACAGAAAAAGTTGGTTACAAAGAGTTAGTTGTAAATCTTTGATTTTGACTAGAAGTAATTTTTCTTTCAAAGTTTCATATTTTTCTCCTCTTTTTTTCTTTCATAACATCACTAGTTTCACCACCATATCCTTTGATTTAAACAAGCCATTAAAACGAACGCTAAATCTTAAATTAATTAGAATTTTATGTTTGTAGGGTCAACCAACTAGTTTAGTGTTAGGGCCTTGAATTAGGTTGGAGAGGAAACTCTTCAAGGCCATTAAAAAAACATTAGAGTCAGAGCTAGGGAGTGTTAAAGTCCAGTGACGTGAAATTTATCTCGGACTCCCCTCTAACATAGGGGCTAAACATGAGGTCACGTGAGGAAAGGAAGCGGAGATAACCCCTCCAAAGTTGGACTAAACGTAGTGGGGAACACATATTGAGGATATGTCATGGGAATATCATCGCTCACATTTGCCTACGGAGCTTCGTGGACCTTGAATCCATTCAATATCCTCTATTGTATTCTGGACCACTTTCTTTCGATACCCTTGGTAGGTTTTAGACTTGTTATCCTTCTCATTGTGGTCCACCTGACTGTCGACTGTACCCTCTTGGTGACTGTTTGCAAGATGGAAACTTAGCTTCCTTTATTCTAGGGACTTAGACAAGTGACTATGGGGGTATACTGCGGTACCTAGGGCAGAAGTCGGGTCACACTTTTTATAGTATACTTATAGGGTGGTTTCGTGTTCGAGTTTCACTTTCACCGATAAGTAGCTCTAGTGTTGGATGGTGTAACTGTTCTTCCAACTAGATAGTGGTTTGCTTGGTTTATCTTATAGGAGTTTTTCTAGTGTGTGCTTGGTTTTAAATGCTAGTTAAAGCCTTATTGTGTCATTGATCTTTTCACAAAGTGGAATATCAAGAGATCCTTCGGTCGCGAAGGCTTCAGGCCCTACTGTTGGTTACATTAGAGCCACCACCACCATCGTTACGGTGAATAGTTAACCAACAAGGGTCATTCGAAGCGACCGAGCCACAGGAAACTATGATTGAGCCTGATCCAAGAGGAGATTACTCGAACCCAAAGGAACCTAATGTTTTTGAACTTGGAGTGGAAGCTCTTGGGCTATCCAACCCTCTGATCACTAACTTTTCGGTGCCAATTTTGGTACAAGTTGTCCCTCCGAGGGTGACACCTTACAAGCATTAGATAGTCTTATAAGAAGCTATGGAAGAAAATGTTGTTACTTCATCCGGGAGTCCTCATACTCCCACTTCGGCTACTACCACAGGGGGTATGTTACCTCCTAACCCACCTTCGTCGGTCCAGACCACAGTGGTCTTGACCCCCTCTACCTCGGGTAGTGGTATGATACCGTCATTGGTGGCGACCACTGCTTCGTTTACGCAGAGTGTGACAGGCCCTTCATTTTCATATGGGATTCTCGTATTTGATTCGAACTCAATCCTTACCTACTCCACCTTACAGACCATGGGTCTAGGGGCATGCAGCTCAAACGCTCCCGTGCAAGGGTCTACAAGGGGCACTTCAGTATCATTCAATGCTAACCCTTACAATGGGGGTCATATACCTCGTTTGTCCCCCTCACTCAGTAGTGTTTTCCAACAACCCATCGAGTTGAATGCTAACTACATCTTGTTTGGATCAGATAGTTTAGGACCTTCGTCTTACACTATGCCGGTGGGATCCATATCATTTTCTTTGTTCGATGCACTTGGTAATAATAATTTTTCTTTGGTTGTCATCTCGGTTGGGGGAAATCCTAGTTTTGGACAATAGAATCCTGTGCAAGGTACTATTCACACACAAGGGGCAAGTACATGAGTTTTCTCCTCACAAGGACTTTGGAATCCTTGGCAGGGATCAGTTCCCTTGCAAGGGATGTCGGTCGGGGGAAACCCCTTCCATGGTCAATGGAACCTCAGGCAAGGCTCAATACCTATGCCCGTGGGATCGGCTGGGGGCATCCCCTTCCAAAATATTTGGAACACAAAGCAAGGAGTAATCCCCACCCAACCCACGTCATCCAATTACGGGAATCAACCGACAATATCCCAACAAACGCAGTCTCCATATGCTGGTCAAGGCCATGGTTTCTACCAGAGCCCTAGCCAGCAAACCAACTTTTCCTGGCAACCTAGTGCCAGTCAAACTCTAGGCCCCCTTTTTCCTGTACATAGTACCCGACCCAAACTACTGTTTCTGGAAACGCTACATCTTCCAGAGTTGTCAAGGTTGCTTAATGAACCGATTTTTCATGATCCATGTTGGCCCCCCATGCTGACTAAGTTACCCTCAGATATTCCAAAATTCGAAGGGAAGCCTAGTGAAGACTCGGGTGATCATATGACAACTTTCCACTTATGGTGCTCATCAAAATTGCTACGAGACGACTCTGTACAGTTTCTCCTTTTTCAATGCACTCTTATCAGGGGTCCCGCAAAATGGTATATTGAGATTGACTTCTCAAGGTATTCTTACTTTAGTGACTTGGCGATGGTCTTCCTAAACCATTTCCAACTACCCGTGAGATACGATTTCGGCACCGAGTTGCTGGACAACTTTGAGCAAACTAAGGCCGATCATATCTAAGATCACATTCAAGAATGGGGGCATCAGAAGAGATTGATTAAGGTACAATTCCCACCAACTTTCTTGCTAGAGTGGTTCTTGAAGTATTTGGCACCGTTTTTATCCAAGGATGTTGCAACTTCGGGAGTGTTTTCAGAGGAGGAGGCGATAATGAGAGTGCAATAGCTAGAACTGATTTACTCTCAGTTTAGCTTACTCTATGAGATCTTGCCAAATGTGCCATGGTCCATCCTTGACAAGGACAGAGAAAAGTATGGACCACATGTCGATGGTATAGTTGACTCAGCATAAGGAAATTCCATTGATCTGTTGTCAAATCAATTGCAACAATTGTCGATACAATAAACATCGGTCAGCCAAACCTCTAGTTCAGTTGTTCCCCCTACCCAAACGTTGGGCGTACACAGTGTGAAGTCGATGAACCTGAAGGCCAACTAGCAGCTTGAAGGAAAGAAAAAACAACAGAACAAGAAGGGTAAAGGGGACAAAAAGGCTAATAAAAATGATGACGGGGGAAACAAAGAGAAGAGAAAGTCGAAGTATTTGTGTAACCTTCAGAGATGATTTTAAGGATGGAAATTTATTTTAAAATTTAGAAACCTTAGCGAATATTACTAATCCTTCATATGCTAACAATAAATGATTGGCGATTTTTTGTAAAAATATTCAAATTTCTAAGTATTTTATATAGTTTCTATAAAATTTTGGCGATTTTTAAGGTAAAATAATTTTATCCTATAGAATATGGGAGAATCATTTTTAAAATAGCGAATCTCGTTTTTGGAAAAACCATGGAAAATTAGCCCATGAGCGAAATTTAGCCCCTAAAATCATCCCTGGTAACCTTTGCACGGAATACCATCCGACTCACATGTGCCCTCAACTTGCGGAGGCCCAGAAGCTATTGGCACAACAACATCCTGTTGTGCTAACGAACCCATTTCCACATGGGAAAAACATGGCTCAAGCCTCAGCATCTTCTAGCGTGGAAGGGGGCAGTCAGGGACCCCCCGCATCTATTGGTAATACCTTGGTCGTGAATGTTTACATGTCGAAAGGTGACGTTCATATAGCGACCAGGGCACAAGATTACGGAATGTCAAAATCTGTCGGAAAGGGTAAAGAAGCCACAAACCCACCAGTTCCTCTCCAAATCGAGAAGACAATGGGAGAAACAATGACACACATCCCCAAAGGTGTGTTCAAGAAAGCTTCTCATAATCTGAACGCGAGGGCTACCCAGAACTATTATGTGGTGGAAGATTTGGTAGAAATCCCTTGTGCGATGTCTGCTTTGGAGTTCCTCTAGAGCTACCCTTCACAGAGAAAGGCTCTGTTATCCACCTTGGGATCTGCAGAGACTTGTAACCCGGTAGAAATCGTTCTCGATCCAACCAACTTGAAACCTCATCTTCCCTACCACGTTGTGTTTCATATAGTAGTGGCTTACACAACGAAATAGTTTACTCAGAATATCTTCCGCGTGGTGGTTGACGAGGGTGCCTTGACTTGTGTGATGTCATTGGCATGTTGGAAGGCCATTGGCCAAGCCCTTTTGTATATGTCACCTACATTGCTTACGGCATTCAACGGTTGCTCATTTAGACCACATGGAATCATCCCTTCTTTCCCCATGCAGTTAGGAGGGAAGACCGTGTGCATCAAAGTTGAAGTGGTCGATGCATGTCTCGACTACAACCTTCTATTAGGAAGGAGTTAGACCTATGCAATGCATGCAGTATTGGTTGCCACATTTTTTCAGGTCATGTTGTTTCCACATGAGAGTTGAAGCATGACCATTGACCAGTTGTCCTTCTCCTGTCCCAACCCTTCATCGGGCGCATCCATGGTCCCAATGATTGATAACCCTCAACTTGGCACCATCAACATAGGGTTTGGTTTGTGTCCATCACTGATGGGTACTTTCTATTACCCGCCTCCTTCTGTCAATGTCAAGATTATTTCGGCTTCCCCGGACCACCCTAGGGCTGAAAATTTTCAAATGTCGTCGTTCCAAACGATTTACTTTCATGATCCGTGGACTCTTCCTTCCCCATCGGCCTCGATGGAAGGGATAGGGAATTCTGGCATGGCCATGCCCTTGTCCGCGGTAGAAGTTGCATACAACATTGTCCAGCAAGCTTTAGCCGACCCCGATCTGGCACCCGCAAAAGAGTTAGATCCAGTTCTCGAGCCTATTTGGGCTCAGGGTTCCCTCGCCACTACAGATTCTTTAGACCTGGTATTTCCCTCAGATGAGATGATTCTTGAGGCATTGATTGTTCTAGACAGACCCTAGGATGATCTCCATCACAGATCTTACTTCCTCCTAGATTTAAGAAGAATAGAGGCAGGAGAATTTGTGTTGACTATGACTGGAGATAGGTCTTGTCCTATTAATCCTCTATCTATGCACACAGTTTATGCCAAGGGTAATATGGCGAGTATCACTGAAATGATCCCTATAGATATCTACAGAACCCCTAGCGTCATGGAGAATGTTTTCGTCGGAGCGGAATACTCCCCAAAAGAGATTCAAATTTATACAAAGTTATTTAAGGAATTTCGCGATGTTTTTTCCTAGTATTATGAGGAAATTCCAGACATTGATCCAAGAATCGTCGAACATGAGATAACGAATTATCTTGATGCCAAGCCAATCCGATAGAATCTTCGTCTTGTGAATCCTCGGAAATCAGCAACAATAAAGGCTGAAGTAGAGAAATTTCTTAAAGCCGATTTTATCTACCCCATACAGTTGAGGAAATGGGTGTCAAACCTCGTTCCGGTTAACAAAAAACAGGGTACGATTCGTGTGTGCATGGACTTCCATGACTTGAACAAGGCCTTTCCAAAAGATAATTTTTCCCATCCCATTCATCGATCAGATTTTCGATGAATCTATAGGCTGTGAGGTCTTTTCATTCATGGATGGTTTTTCGGGATATAACCAGATTCAGATCAAACTCAAAGACCAACATAAAACAACTTTTATCTATCCTTGGGGCACATTCTCTTATCGTAAGATTCCTTTTGGCCTAAAGAATGCTCGAGCCAATTTTCAGCGGGCCATGTATTTTTCTTTCCATGACCTTAGACATATAGTTTAGGCTTATCTTGATGATCTAGCATCATGCTCTCACAAGAGATCTGATCATCCCACACACCTCTGAATAATCTTCGAACGATGTCGCTACTATCAAATTTGCTTGAATCCTAACAAGTGAATTTTTTGCATGACGTCAGGTCGTCTCTTAGGTTTCATAGTTTCGACAAAAGGGATCATGTTTAATCCTCTTAAGGTTGAGGCAATAGTTCAGTTGCCTCCCTTATGCAAAATACCCTAGCTTCAGAGCTTACAGGGGAAAGTGAACTTTCTTCGTCATTTTGTCATGAACTACACTAAGATCACTAAAGGGTTCATGCGTTTATTGAAAAAGGGAGTCCCTTTCTATTGGGACAAATCCACTCAGCTCTCTTTTGAAGCGTTGAAATGCGCCCTTACGTCTTCCCCTCTGCTTCGGCCTCCTAATTATAAAAGAGATTTCTTGTTGTACTTGGCCACTGCAGAGTCAACTATCGACATGGTCTTGTTTCAAGAGGACGATCTGCTCAAGGAGCATGTAATTTATTACCTGATCCGAGGCCTAGTTGGGTCGGAACTCAACTATTCCCATGTTGAGAAACTTGCGTTGGCAACAGTGCATGCTATCCATCAATTCCGTCATTACATTCTTCTTCGCAAGACCACTGTTATTGTTGTTGTGAATCCCTTTCAATATGTGTTGGCATGACGGGTCATTGGTGGAAAGATCAGTAGATGGATTGTAATCCTCCAGGAATTTGACTTGGATTTTGTTTCCGTGAAATCCAAAAAGTCATTGGTATTTGAGAAACTTATTTCAAAACTTTCAGTCGAATCAAGTGATGTTACGCTCGAAGAATCACCTATAAAGGAGATTTTTTCTGATCGCATCTTCGGACCCCTAGTATGGAGATATACTAGTCTATCTCCAGACTTTGAAGTTTCCTTCTTCTTCTTCCTGTGATGAGTGTCGACGAATTCACCATCAGGCACGAAACTACCTCATACTCGATGACACTTTGTATCGTCGAGGCGTAGATTGCATTTTTCTCCGGTGCTTTATACACGAGGAAGCATAACCTGTTCTTAACGACTGCCACACTAGAGCATGTGGTGGTCATTTGTTTGGGTTGGAAATAGCCCAAAAGATTATACGTGTCAGTTACTTTTGGCCTACATTAATCAAAGATTGTGTTGAGTCGATCAAGAAGTGCCACCCATGTCAGATCTTCTCTCAGAAGATGTGGGCACATCCTACTCCCATGTTTCTCGTCATCGCGGTTGGTCTCTTCACTAAGTGGGGGATTGATTTTACTACATGCCACCCGGATTCAGCCAGGGGGTATCGTTATATCATCATAGCAATAGACTACTTCACAAAGTGGGTCGAGGCTATGTCAACGTTTAACAATGATGGAGAAACAACAATTCTCTTCAGTTTTAACCAGATAGTAGCAAGGTTCGGCATCCCGAAAGAGATTGTCACTGACCATGGCAGTCACTTCCAAAATAAAATGATGTATGAGTTAAAACAGGTGAATGGTCAGGTGGAAGCTATGAATAATTCTCTCAAGATTATTCTTCAGTGAACGATCAATTCTGCCAAGTCAAATTGGCATTTGATGTTGTACTCGACGTTATGGGCCTACCGAATGTCTGTCAAGACTGCCACTAGTTTTTCACCTTTTCAACTTGTATACGGGTTGGAAGCAGTCTTGCCTATTGAGTGCTAGATCCTGTCTTTAAAGTTGGCAGTGGAGTTACTGCCAGACACTTCACCGCTTGAGGAACACCTAATATATCTCAAGCATCTCGATGAGCAATGCCATGATGCAGCCTCAGCCAATGAGGCTCACAAGCAATGAGTCAAGTGTCAATATGATTGGTTCGTTCATCCTCAGATTTTCTCCTAAGGTGATCTTGTCCTGGTCTATGCTCAAGACAAGGATCCCCTGGGGGAAGGCAAGTTCAAACCCATGTGGTTCATAACTTTCATCATGAAAGAGGTATTAAAGAAGGGTGCTT
>JASDQU010011306.1:75908-89058 GCA_032191745.1 Picea mariana
AATTTCTCTGGTGGACGTAGCCCACACTGGGTGAACCACGTAAATCTGTGTCTCTCTTGTATTGTGTGTCTTCTGTGTTTTGTTTCTGCATTTGTTTTATTTTATTGCTCCGCGGTCCTGTTTTTCTAACACATGTTGGCCCCCCATGCTGACTAAGTTACCCTCAGATATTCCAAAATTCGAAGGGAAGCCTAGCGAAGACTCGGGTGATCACATGAAAACTTTCAACTTATGGTGCTCATCAAACTCGTTGCGAGACAACTTTGTACAGTTGCTCCTTTTTCAATGCACTCTTATCAGGGGTCCCACGAAATGGTATATTGAGCTTGACTGCTCAAGGTATTCTTACTTTAGTGATTTGGCGATGGTCTTCCTAAACCATTTCCAACCACCCGTGAGATACGATGTCGGCACCGAGTTGTTGGACAACTTTGATAAAACTAAGGCCGATCATATCTCAGATCACATTCGATAATGGGGGCATCAGAAGAGCTTGATTAAGGTACAAGTCCCACCGACTTTCTTGCTAGAGTGGTTCCTGAAGTATTTGGCACCATTTTCATCCAAGGATGTTGCAACTTCGGGAGTGTTTTCAGAGGAGGAGGCGATAATGAGAGCACAATAGCTCGAACTGATTTACTCTCAGTCTAGCTTAACATATGAGATCTTGCCAGATGTGCCACGGTCCATCCTTGACAAGGATAGACAAAAGTATGCACCACATGCCGATGGTATAGTTGGCTCAGCACAAGGAAAATCCACTGATTTGTTGTCAAATCAATTGCAACAATTGTCGATACAATAGACATCGGTCAGCCAAACCTCTGGTTCAGTTGTTCCCCCTACCCAAACGTCGGGCGTACACAGTGTGAAGTCGATGAACCTGAAGGCCAACTAGCAACTTGAAGGAAAGAAAAAACAACGGAACAAGAAGGGTAAAGGGGACAAAAAGGCTAATAACAATGTTGATGGGGGAAACAAAGAGAAGATAAAGTTGAATTATTTGTGTAACCTTTGCACGGAATACCATCCGACTCACATGTGTCCTCAACTTGCAGAGGCCCAGAAGCTATTGGCACAACAACATCCTGTCGTGCTAACGAACCCATTTCCACATGGGAAAAACATGGCTCAAGCCTCAACATCTTCTAGAGCTGAAGGGGGAAGTCAGGGACCCCCCACATCTATTGGTAATACCTCGGTCGTGAATGTTTACATGTCGAAAGGTGACGTTCATATAGCGACCAGGGCACGAGATTACGGAATGCCGAAATCTATCAGAAAGGGTAAAGAAGCCACAAACCCACCAGTTCCTCTCCAAATCGAGAAGACGATGGGAGAAACAATGACACATATCCCCAAAGGTGTGTTCAAGTAAGCTTCTCATAATCCGAACGCGAGGGCTGCCCAGAACTATTATGTGGTGGAAGATTTGGTAGAAATCCCTTGCGTGATGTCTGCTTTGGAGGTCCTCTAGAGATACCCTTCACAAAGAAAGGCTCTTTTATCTACCTTGGGATCTGCAGAGACTTGTAACCTGAGAGAAATCATTCTCGATCCAACCAACTTGAAACCTTGTCTTCCCTACCACGTTGCGTTTCATATAGTAGTGGCTTACACGACGAAATAGTTTCCTCAGAATATATTCCGTGTGGTGGTTGATGAGGGTGCCTCGACTTGCGTGATGTCATTGGTGTGTTGGAAGGCCATTGGCCAAACCCTTTTGTATATGTCACCTACATTGCTTACGGCATTCAACAATTGTTCATTTAGACCACATGGAATCATCCCTTCTTTCCCCGTGCAGTTAGGAGGGAAGACCATGTGCATTGAAGTTGAAGTGGTCAATACACGTCTCGACTACAACCTTCTATTAGGAAGGAGTTGGACCTATGCAATGAATGCAGTGGTTGCCACAGTTTTTCAGGTTATGTTGTTTCCACATCAGGGTCGAATCGTGACCATTGACCAGTTGTCCTTCTCCTATCCCGACCCTTCATCGGGCACATCCACGGTCTCGATGATTGATAACCCTCAAACTGGCACCGTCAACATAGGGATTGGTTCGTGTCCATCATTGATGGGTACTTTCTATTACCTGCCTCCTTATGGCGATGTCAAGCTTATTTCGACTTCCCAGGACCACCCTAGGGCTGAAAATTTTCAAATGTCGTCATTCCAAACAATTTACTTTCATGATCTGTGGACTCTTCCTTCCCCATCAGCCTCAATGGAAGGGATAGGTAATTCTGGCATGGCCATGCCCTTGTCCATGGTAGAAGTTGCGTACAACATTGTCCAGCAAGCTTTAGCCGACCCCGATCTGGCACCCACACAGGAGTTAGATCCAGTTCTTGAGCCTATTTGGGCTCAGGGTTCCCTCGCCACTACAAATTCTTTAGACCTAGTATTTCCCTTAGATGAGATGATTCTTGAGGCATTGACTGTTCTAGATAGACCCTAGGATGATCTCCATCACAGATCTTACTTCCTCCTAGAGTTAAGAAGAATAGAGGCAGGAGAATTTGTGTTGACTATGACTGGAGATAGGTCTTGTCCTAATAATCCTCTAGCTATGCACGCAGTTTACGCCAAGGGTAATATGGCAAGTATTGCTGAAACAATCCCTATAGATATCTACAGAACCCCTGGCGTCGTGGAGAATGTTTTTGTCGGAGCGGAATACTCCCCAAAAGAGATTCGAATTTATACAAAGTTATTTAAGGAATTTCACGACGTTTTTTCTTGGTCTTACGAGGAAATGCCAGACATTGATCCAAGAATCATCGAACATGAGATAACGACTTATCCTAATGCCAATCCAATCCAACAGAAGCTTCGTCTTGTGAATCCTCGGAAATCGGCAACAATAAAAGCTAAAGTAGAGAAATTTCTTAAATCCGATTTTATCTACCCCATATAGTTGACGGAATGGGTGTCAAACCCCGTTCTGGTTAACAAAAAAAAGGGTACGATTCATGTGTGCATGGACTTCCATGACTTGAAGAAGGCCTTTTCGATTTTTCCCACCCCATTCATCGATCAAATTTTCGATGAATCTATAGGCTGTGAGCTCTTTTCATTCATGGATGGTTTTTCGAGATATAAATAGATTCAAATCAAACTCAAAGACAACATAAAACAACTTTTATCTATCCTTGGGGCACATTCGCTTATCGTAAGATGCCTTTTGGCCTAAAGAACGCTCGAGCCACTTTTCAGCACGCCATGTATTTTTCTTTCCATGACCTTAGACATATAGTTTAGGCTTATCTTTGTGATCTAGCATCACTCTCTCACAAGAGATCTGATCAATCCACACACCTCTAACTAATCTTTGAACGATGTTGCTACTATCGGATTTGCTTGAATCCTAACAAGTGAATTTTTTGCATGATGTCAGGTCGTCTCTTAGGTTTCATAGTTTCGAAAAAAGGGATCATGGTTAATCCTCTTAAGGTTGAGGTGATAGTTCAATTGCCTCCCCTATGCACAATACCCTAGCTTCAGAGCTTACAGGGGAAAGTGAACTTTCTTCGTCATTTTGTCATGAACTACACTGATATCACTAAAGGGTTCATGCGTTTATTGAAAAAGGGAGTCCCTTTCTGTTGGGATGAATCTGCTCATCTCTCTTTTGAAGCGTTGAAATGCGCCCTTACGTCTTCCCATCTGCTTCGGCCTCCTGATTATAACAGATATTTCTTGTTGTACTTGGTCGTTGCAGAGTCAACCATCGATATGGTCTTGTTTCAAGAGGACGATATGCTTGAGGAGCATGTAGTTTATTACCTGATTCGAGGCCTAGTTGGGTCAAAACTCAACTATTCCCATGTTGAGAAACTTACATTGGCAGTAGTGCATGCTATCTAGCAATTTCGTCATTACATTCTTCTTCGCAAGACCATTTTCATTGTTGTTGTGAATCCTTTTCAATGTGTGTTGACATGACGGGTCATTGGTGGAAAGATCAGTAGATGGATTGTAATCCTCCAGGAATTTGACTTGGATTTTGTTTCCGTGAAATCCAAAAAGTCGTTGGTATTTGAGAAACTTATTTCGGAACTTTCGGTCGAATCAAGTGATGTTACGCTCGAAGAATCGCCTATAAAGGAGATCTTTTTCTGATCGCATCTTTGGACCCCTAGTATGGAGATATACTAGTCTATCTCCAGAATTTGAAGTTTCCTTCTTCTTCTTCCTGTGACGAGCATCGAAGAATTCACCATCAGGCACGAAACTACCTCATACTCGATGACACTTTGTATCGTCGAGGCGTAGATTGCATTTTTCGTCGGTGCCTTATACACGAGGAAGCATAACATGTTCTTAACGACTGCCACACTAGAGCATGTGGTGGTCATTTGTTTGGGTTGGAAATAGCCCAAAATATTATATGTGTCGGTTACTTTTGGCCTACATTAATAAAAGATTGCGTTGAGTTGATCAAGAAGTGCCACCCATGTTAGATCTTCTCTCAGAAGATGCGGGCACATCCTACTCCCATGTTTCTCATCATCGCAGTTGGTCCCTTCACTAAGTGGGGGAATTGATTTTACTACATGCCACCCAGATTCAACCAAGGGGCATCGTTATATCATCATAGTAGTAGACTACTTCACAAAGTGGGTCAAGGCTATGTCAACATTTAACAATGATGGAGAAACAACAATTCTCTTTAGTTTTAACCAGATAGTAGCAAGGTTCGGCATCCCGAAAGAGATTGTCACTGACCATGGTAGTCACTTCCAAAATAAAATGATGTATGAGTTAAAATCAAAGATGGGGTTGAGGCAAGAACATTCATCACCCTACTACCCACATGTGAATGGTCAGGTGGAAGCTATGAATAAGTCTCTCAAGACTATTATTCAGCAAACGATCAATTCTGCCAAGTCAAATTGGCATTTGATGTTGTACTCGACGTTATGGGCCTACCGAACGTCTGTCAAGACTGCCACCAGTTTTTCACCTTTTCAAATTGTATACGGGTTGGAAGCAGTCTTGCCTATTGAGTACCAGATCCTGTCTTTAAAGTTGGCAGTGGAGTTACTGCCAGACACTTCACCGCTTAAGGAACACCATTATATCTTGAGCATCTAGATGAGAAATTCCATGATGCAGCCTCAACCAATGAGGCTCACAAGCAACGAGTCAAGTGTCAATATGATTGGTTCGTTCATCCTCAGATTTTCTCCTAAGGCGATCTTTTCCTGGTCTATGATTAAGACAAGGATCCCCTAGGGGAAGGCAAGTTCAAACCCATGTGGTTCATAACTTTCATCGTGAAAGAGGTATTAAAGAAGGGTGCTTATCGTCTGGTTGACTTTGAGAGAAATGCCTTGGAAGAGCCTATAAATGGGCTCTACCTCAAGAAGTATTACTCTTAGGTTGGTTGCCTGGGTGACTTCTTGTACATATGTATAGTTCTTATATAGTTTTTTGTCTTTTTTGTTTTATGGATGTATCGTTACTTATGTCATATTTTTCAATGTGGTAGATTTCAAGTGAATCAGATGTGTTCTTTGGGTTCGTGGATGGCACTAGCCGATACACTCGGAGGCTTTCTTCCACATCTTGGGTGATTTTCACACCTGGAGGCCAGTTGCTATCCTCCAAAGGTATCTATCTAGGTGATGCCACAAACAATGTCGTCGATTACAACGCAGTGATAGAGTTTCTTCATAACGATTTGTCGCATGGAATCTCTCACCTCCGGGTCTACTTAGACGCTCGGCTAGTTGTGTCCCAGTTAAATGGATTTTACCGCATTTATGATCCTACTTTACACCGATGTTTCCTTAGGGTACGTCTCTTAGAACGTTTCTTTGATTACATTATGTATATCCATGTTCCTAGGAGATTAAATCAAATGACAGATACTCTATCTAATAAAGTATTAGATTGGCATGTTCCACACACATAAAAAGAAACACACACATACACATGTACATACATTTGTAAAAAATGTGATCCATAAGATGATAAAGATGTAAATATATCTATATATATATGTGTGTGTGTGTGTGTGTCAAAAATTTCTTAGTACATAGGTGGGTACGAATGCCACAAAAAATAAGGTTCGGTATACATCACCAAGCTTATGCCCTAAAAAATATACAAATGTGCTCTTGGCACATAATAGTCCAGCCTATCTAAGCTCGGGACCTATTGGACCTACCGTAGTGAATGACGACGTTGGCCAAACGTCGAAAAAGTTGAACCCAAGTCCATGGCACCCCCATTACATGAGGCTGCATGGAAGGCAGGAGATCCTCGATCTCGGCCATAGGAACTGTACAAGTCAGTGTGGTAAGGTTCTGCTCCACCTGCCTCAAAACTCTCTCAGCCTCTCCGACTGGAGGTCCCCCTACGGTTGTTGGTCCAATGACTGTTGCTGGTCCCACCTCTAGTCGAGGATGTCGTCGAGTCCTCATGAAGTCTTTCGAGTGCACTGGTCTCACATCTGTACATAACAGATACATATATGTCAGTGCTCTGATTCATATAAAAATGATATATATAAAAGAAATTGAAAATTAAATAACTTTAAAATCATGTACCTAGCTCTCCTCACTCCTCTCCGGGAGGTATGGGCATGTCCGAATCTCTATAGAAGTTGATTCCAGCATAGGGGTAGTCCTCTATGGCTGGAATCTGTCATTCCCACCAGTCAAAGAATTTGTCGTCGAAGACCTCTATGGTCCTCCCTCCCCCCTATCGTGGCAGCAATGTTGCCCATCTACATACCACTGGGAAGGAGGCCACATGCCCCCGTACAGTATCTCTAGGACTCAGAATGGGCACCCTCTCGAGGAAGAACGAGCATAGGATGGTGCCAAACCTGAATTTCTTTTTACTACACTCTCGGCACTTTGTCAGCTGCCTCTTCATGCAAGTGAGCATGGTCGTGCTCCATTCATAGATATGTGCCTCCATGCACTAAATTTCACAATGCATGTGCGTCTGGGAATCCTAGTGAAGGGTCGCAGATCCAGTAATCTGCCCAATAAGTAATAGGATCACCTTCAATGACAAGTTGGTGATCTTGTTAATGGGAACTTGAGAACCCACCTTCTCATTGTCGGCCTCACAATGCATCATGATGTAGCCTTCAATGTTGAAAGGCCTAGGGTGAAAGGTGCGTAGATTGATTGGTTCCCCTCTCCTAGTAAGGCTATTCAAGAAGTATATATTCTTAGTTGTTGGATTCAATGACTGCCCCTCTATCATAAAAGCCTCTACATCTGGATGACAGTAATGTACCAGGGTGTTGAGTAACCTGGGTTGTGCCCTCATAAACAGACATCGGAAGAACTTCCGCAACCCACATTGTTTCAATGCGGCAATGGCAGCAGGGTCCTCATCGACCAGTATATCAATATCCTCGTGTTCCCTCTCCCTCCAATGGACATACATCCTATTCCATGGAAGTTCAAAGGGGAGTTAGCTCTTGCATTTTTAATTTTTCCCTACTTTTGGGGGTGTACACGAGTTGTTTTGGTCATAGTTGCGTATGTACGCGGGAAAATTGTTTTCTTCCTGATTACATACGCAGGTTGTCCTTGGACAACCCAAGTACATATGCAGGTTGTCCTTGGACAACCCGTGTACATGTAGGGTCGCTCCTTTTTAGGGGAGCGCCACCCCCAAAAAAGAAAAACAAAAATAAATAAAAAAAGAAGAATGGGAATGCAGGAAGGATGAGTTTGTACTTACTTGGTCTGAGCGGAAGTTTGTTTCATCCTCTGAAGCTCCCAGGATAAACTTATTTAGCAAAGGGGTCTTTTTTACCTTTTGGTTAATTCTCAAATTGCAATGGTGAAAATGAGCTGTCAACTTCTATTTATAGAATTTTTTGGCCTTTTTTGCCACTTTTTTTACCCCCTTTGCCTTTTTTTCTGGCTTGGAAATCATTTAATTCCATTCTTGAGTTTCTCATTGGATGTTACGATACACTTCGCCTTTTGGTTTGGTAACGTTTGGGGAGGTGGGTCACTTTTAAAAATCTTTTGGTAAAAGTTGGTTTTTCCAACTTTTTGCATATAAGTTAGGATTTCACCTCCACTTTTTGCATCTCATTGTCTTTCTTCTTTGCCATAGGATCGATCCCACTGAGGTGTGACACAAAACCATCATTTATTCTTTAGAAGTGTCATGATTAAGTGGTAGAACCTACCTTTACATGGATGCCCTAGATAGATCCTTGTTGCATTTTGGCGTCCATGTTGTCTCTAATGACTTTAGGCTCAAGAGTCCTTGTTAGTCTTGTCATGATTATGATATTGTGCTTAATTCGTCTGATGCACCATCACTCTTGGCCTCACCCTCGGGACTCCCAAAATGAGCATGCTTTGTTGTCTTTCAAGGTCTTTTTGAAATCCAAAAGCAACATCCGACGAGACTACATTTATGCTTTTCAATCTTGTCTGGATTAACTGAGAAAAGTAATCTCCTAGAGTCTTCTTTAAGCCCTTTTCAGACTCTCTAAACATGAAAATATTGTTGAGCAATCTTGTTGTCCTTCACACTTACCAAATTCAAATTTGAAGGCACATCTGTCTGATGGTAGTTTACCCCGTTTTCAGTCAACATGGTCAATTTTATGAACAAAGGTATACTCTAGGAACTTTGGTTCGCTAGAAGAGTATTCTCAGGTATAAGTTTAACCCTTTTTTTGGCCTAAGGGACTAAATTTATGAAAAATGAACATTCTCCTTAGTTTTGTGTTTATCACCTTTTTCAGGCCCTAGAGATTACTTACAAAAAAGGAACCCCCACAAAGTTCATAGTTAAGATCTTTTCAGACACCCTAAAATTGAAAAGATCGTCAAGTGATCTTGTTCCTTCACACTTGTTAAATTGGTACAGAGTAACATCTAGTGGCATGAGTTTACCCCTTTTTCCAACCTGTATATTATAGAGGAAAAAGGTATGCCTCTGGAGATTCATCTTTCCGAGAGATTTCTCCTCAGTAACTTTTATACTTTTTCAAGACAAGGAGACTAAATCCAGAAAAATGTAGTGAGTCCATAATTAAGCTCTTTTTAGATTCCTTAAAATTGAAAATATTTCTGAGTGATCTTGTCTTTGTCACACTCGTTAAACTGGTTTTGAATAGACATATTTTCGGTGTTATTTTACCCCTTTTTCGACCGACTAGACTATCTCCAAAAAAGGCCCCTTGGAGTCTTCTTTTACGTTTTTTCAGACTTTCTAAACATGAAAAAACTACCAAACTTACCTTCTCTAGGCTCATTAAAAATTACATTGAAGGGGGTTTCATTGTGTCTTACTAATCACATTTGCATCTCTACATCTTTGGCCTAATGTCAGCTCCATGTTGCTCTCAACTGAACCTTTGAAGCATTCCTTATACACAAGCCTTGTAACACTTTGCCTCTGTGACCTGACACCTTGACCCATGGAGGAATTTTCCCCGAGTGTCCTTTTCCTACACATGTCTCCTTTCTATGAGCATTAGTGTGTTCCTTGCGCCTGGAACTAGTATGCTTGCTTGTGACACTCATTCCTCCTTTGTAATGTAACATTCTTTTATTCTTTTTCAAAGCTCTTTAAAAAATTGAAAAAGACAAAAAATTAAAAAATAACCCAAAAAGAGGGGACGAGAAATATATATTATTTTCTTGGAAGCACAATGAGTCGCCCTTGGACAAAGCACATCCTTTCATTTTTTCATCAAGCATTGGGATCTAATATGACCTTAGGAAGATGTTCTCGCTACATAGAGCTATCTCCTCCTCCGTTTGGTTACTCTTCCAAACACATGGAGAGTTTGCGTTGCCTCCTGCATCGTGAACTTATGTCAATGTCATGTTGCTTGAGTCTGATCATCTTTTGTGTTGTTGGCCAAGGGAAGTTTCACCCAACCCGAGTCGGCCTTTCTGTAGTTTGTCTCTTGATCTCATGACCCAGCCATCTCGAAAGTCCAATCAAGTCCTTGTTCAAAATCAACAAAGTTCTTTGCCTGATCATCGAGATCCTCTTGTCTTTTCCCGACGAGCCGTTGAAGACCTCTGGGTAGTGAATTCATACACTCACATAGTACTCCTACCCGAGTTTTGAAGATCTTGAAGTTGTTTCTTGAGCTATGAAGACCTCATCTCCATCCATCGGGCATTACTAACTTCTTGAAGATGGATAATGTACTTGTATATCTTTGATTTTGAGATGTAGATCTATTGTGTATTGCTCGCGAATACACTTTATATAGTTATATGACATGGATATGCAGTGTATTTGATTGGAAGCCATGATTTATTTCATCTTGAGCATGGTTATTCCCGCCTCAGAGAGACAGTTGTTGTTTTGCAGATGGCACCTTCCGAACTCTAGTCCCGGGCTCACTCGTTTTGTACATTAGTGAAGATTTTGTAATGCATTTCGGCCATCAGATGCTCTTCTGACCTCACACATTAGGGGGCATACATTATAACCCTAAATTTATCTACACATGCATACCTAGCCTTTGGCCCTCTTACTTGCATTTTTTGCCAAAGCACTACTAAGTTGCTCTTCTAAAAAACCCTTTTTTTGAAGATGTATGCGCCCTGCACCAATATTTCTCACATACATACGCTCGTTGCACCACTACAACCCGCATACATACGCATGTTGCACCATTACAACTTGCGTATACTTGCAAAATTTGCAAGGAATTCATTGAGATTAGGGGTTCTTGGGTAGTTTCCCAACTAATCCACCGCCTATAGCTCGTCACCCAATCGAATAACCATACTTTTGTCATATAAAAGGAGGTGTTGGGGTCTCATTCCACATCTAGACATAAGAACAATGAAACTCTTCCCGTTTCACATCCCCTTCTTGCCCAAGTTATTGCAACCCTTTTGTGAGAATTGCCTTAGCATTCCCCAATTAGCCCTTCTTCCTCCATCACAACCCATTTACTTCCTAAGAAGAGATCAGAAGGTTGAGAGGAGAAGCCACATAAAGTTGCACTTGGAGCTTGGTGAAGAGGAGCTCAGACTAGGTTCATGGAGCAGTGGTCGACTTTGGTTGTAAAGGTATAATCATTGAGTTATTAATAAAAGAATTATTTTTCATGTCCCAAATCATGGTGTATTGAATGATTTTATTGGTTTATGTTTTGACATTCTAACATCTAACCCTAATTCGTATATGAAATAGCATGCTTTTATCTTTTTGTTTGTCTATTTTTTAATGTAGTTCAGCCTTGGGAAAAGGCATGCAATCAGTGAAGCTTTCAAGTGCGAGGGGATCATCACCAGACGTGGAGTAGAGGTATAGTTACCCAATCCCTCTCATATTTTTTTTTCTTGTATGAGTTTTGGTATGTTTGGGGTAGTTAGAGAAGTAGTTGACTTTTAGACAACTAATTAATCTGCCTACATTATGAACCCTAATGTAGTCATAGGAGGGTTTTCCCCGCTAGCAGTAAGAGACTGCCAGTTGTTGGTCAAACTGTCTAGTTACCATTTCGACGGGTTACCTTCAACAACATTTGAATGTTGTGAGGTTTCAACATCTCGAAACTCCGGACCTCCGAAATTCGAAAGCTTGGGAGGCTTAGCTCCCTTTTGGCGTAGTACAGGGTTCCAGGGTCCTGGTCATATGGGACTTTGGAAAGCCCCGAGGGATACACTCTTAAATCTTATCCAACACTTGGTGAAGTTCGTTGAATTGAACCTACGGTCACTTGGGAAAATGGTTTGAAGGAAGTGCCCCTCATCTACAGAATTCAAATTTCACAATCAAGAAAAGATAATTTTGAGGGATCAACAAGACTGGAGTAGTCCCATAAAGTCTGTCTCGACTCTATATCTACATATTTGGTCCTTGGGAAATCCCTTGAGGATTTCCCAACCAACACAAGGGCCAAAGTCTTATGTTCCCAAATTTGGTTAAAATCCCATTGCTAGTGGTTCTCCTTTTCTAAACGGAGGTAGGAAAACACCATCTACAAAATATGATATTCACACTTTACTTCAAATTTCCCAGGCCGCTAGGCCATCAAAGCCACACATTCTACCATTCAAACAATATAATAGATTTTTCCATTATCTAACTCAAGAAGATACATATTACAACAAAACAATCAAGACTACATGAAGCTCATAGTCACACTTATCTGAAGTTTGGAATTAGTTGGAAACTGTTGAAATGGGTTATCTTTTCAATCCAACCATATGCACAGTTTGCTCTCTAAGTATTCCTCAACTAGCCACCCCCTAGCCAGATCATGATGCCATGAGATAGATGAAGTTTTCCTTTTTTCTCGGCTACATCAAGGGACAAAGGTTACTCTCATTTTTCCCACATGGCCCTGGTAGATAAATTTTCTATCCACCAAGCAAGGGAGCTTATTGTGATTGCTCACTCAATCAATGCATCCTCATTTATTAGTTTGATTAGAAAACATTGTCCTCAAAACAACATATATTTCATAGTTCTCCTCTGAACCAGAGAGCTTCACACACTCTTCTTTTTCTGAAGTGGTCTCTCGACCCATTTGTGTGTATCTTCATTTCTATGCCCGTGATTTTTCTGACTTTTCTTTACTTTTCTAGCAAGATTTTGTGGGTCAAATCAGGAAGTTTTCAAATAGGCCATCTGCCCATCTCCTCATTTACTCTTGAGGAAGACTTCCCAACTACCAATTTGACTAGTAATTAAATTTCCTAGGCTAGAATATCGTTCTGGGTCCGAGCAATTTATATCCAATGGTGTACTTGTCTAGCAGGGTCATCTCAATCATCATTGGTTCCCCTTACCATCCTCTCTCATGCATCATGATCCATACTAGCCACCTCCTTTCAACAGTTATGCCACAATTTTCCATTTTTATTTAATAACATATATATATATATATATATAACAACAAGGTTCATTGTCTTTTCCAAAATTCTCATGACGGGTTTGTCCATAAGTAGGACATAGAAAACACATATCAATATAATAAAAATTTCTTACCTTTAATTGCTTTCTATGATATAAAATTATTTTATCTAAGGTGAGCATTGAATATTTATGACCAACATTAAAATATATTTTTGTTATTAATATTTTTTTAAAATGTCACACGTTAACTCCATGTTAAACATACAAGAAATTACACAACATGTGTAAGAAATAACTTTTTCTCTCTCTC
>JASDQU010011306.1:107436-117624 GCA_032191745.1 Picea mariana
TTCTGGCTTCATTACTTTGCTCAGACAAAGAAATTGCCAGTAACATAACTAAACAGATAACTTTGAGGAAAAAAACACAAATGAGATCATGTAAATTGAACAAGCACAATGAAGTATATTAAGTGAATATATGCTATTCTTTCTCTTGTCTGTTGCCATCCCATGTCCACACAATGTCTTTGAGGCCGGGCCTTAGATCTTGGCTACAGAACTTACTGTATTCCAGTGTATCCCCGCCGGTTTTCCGAAGCTCCACCATGAAGAACGAGGGAGTGACCTCAAAAATCTCAGCATCAATAGACAAATGCCCCTTCCGCCCCTGCTCCGACCCCTGCAACTTCATTTTGAAGTCCTTCGACTTCTTAAAGCTGAACCGGAACAGACTTGCAATCTCCTCCAGCTTCGACATTATGCTCGACGCCGGCTGAGTCGACGTGAACCTCGATTCCTCTTCCTGCTTCAATACATCGTCTTTGAACAGCCCAGAGAGATTGAAGCCGGGCGAGAGGGAGATTATGTCGAAGGCGTTCAGGCAGGCCGGCTTCGGGACGAAGAAGGCGGAGTCGACATCGTCAAGAACCCCGACATTGACATCTTTGTCGGCCTGCGGGCGCTTGAAGCCCCGGCGGAACCAGGGGACCTCCATCAGCTGCGGGACGGTGATTCTCGTCCGGGGATTAGGGTCTAGCAGCCGGAGGACGAGCCGGCGAACTTCCGAGGAAAACCAGGGCGGGCACTTGTAGTCTCCCTTGTAGATCTTCTTATACATGACCATTAGATTCGCGTCCTGGAATGGCAAGTAGCCCGCCATGAGCACGAACAGTATGACCCCGCATGACCAAATGTCGGCCGTGGCACCGTCGTAGCCCTTCTTGGTGATGACCTCTGGCGCGACGTAGGCCGGCGTGCCGCACGCCGTGTGCAGAAGGCCATCCTGCCTGAACTGCTCCGGCAGCGCGCTGAGCCCGAAATCGGAGACCTTCACAACCCCGTTGTCGTCTAATAACAAGTTCTCCGGCTTCAAGTCCCGGTGGTACACCCCCCGGCTGTGGCAGAAATCCACCGCACTAATCAGCTGTTGAAAATACTTCCTGGCCTCCTCCTCCTTCAGTTTCCCCTTGTCGGCAACTCTGTTGAAGAGCTCGCCGCCCTTAACATACTCCATGACGAAGTAAATCTTCGTCTTGCTCGCCATGACTTCGTAGAGCCGAACGATGTTGGGGTGTCGGACCAATCTCATAACTGACACTTCTCGTTTAATCTGCTCGATCATGCCGACCTTGAGGATTTTTTCCTTGGCCATGACTTTAATGGCGACGCTCTCGCCCGTCTTCAGATTTCTTGCATAGTAGACTTTGGCGAACGTCCCTTGCCCCAACAGGCGCCCTAATTCATACCTCCCCATCAGAATATTGGATTTCATTTCCATCTCTGCGAAGAAAAAACACCACAAACTCGTGTGGGTTAAAGCTTCTTACTAAACCGCTTCCATATACTGGATCTGTGCGATTTCTAATCCGAGACCTTGCTCTCCGATATCAACTCCATTCCAAGACCGCTGACTGTTTCTGCTGATTTTCTGCCTCTGCTCTTTCCACGCGAGCTGCGATAGAGCTCGGCGACTAAAGACATGGACATCCTGCAAGCGCATCTTACAGCATTCTCTGTATATGCACAGTGATTCTGTGCATATACTTGAACAATTTGTATGTACAAACTCTGCTGTGAATAAAATCTGACTGGGGAAAGGCAGACAGGAGTTGAATCTCTTCTTCAAATGAAGAAGAATACCACCAGCTGCAACTAAAGTATAATGGAATTCTCTCCTCTTCTCTTCTTCCAATGAAGAAGGATACCACCATTTTATAGAAGATAACCAGTTATTATGGACCTCTCAGATGCATGGTGAGAAAATAGACAAGTTTTGGGGCAGGTGTCTTCCAATTCATTCGTCGATTTCTTCGAAGAAAACGCTAGGTCATTCTGTACCGACATCTAGAAAATTTGACCACATGGAAACCATAAAAATATAATAAAAGTAATAGAATTTCCTTCTCTGTCGCATGCGATGCCACTTGCCTGCCTACACATTGTCGTTTTATCGCTGTACAAATCTTTCACGCTACTTCCCGTGACGAGCCTTCCTTAAATCAAGCAACTTGCTGCAGATGTAACAATAGATTCATTCTCAAAACCACGTGCTGCCACCAGAGGCGTACCAGGTAATGAATCCATTATTGATCCTTTTTACCTCATGGCAGGTCAATATTGACAGCATTATTGCTCCTCCACGAATTATTAAAATCAAGTTCGAGAGCTCTGCCACAGTGACGCTACCAAAATTAGGACTCCTCGGTCCTTCTTAGCCACGTACCTTCTCCGATCACTCAACAAATTTCCAAATGAGGTCCACCTTCATATCCATCCTGTCACTGTCAGTCACTGTCCAGCCAATGGTTATTGGCGGCCAATGTACAGCCTGCTATGCAGCATTGAATGCAGTGGCAGGTGGATTATAGGCCGTAGGATCTTAATTGTTTGTAGATTCGATGGTCTATAGTCCACTTGTTGCAGCATTCAATGCTGCCTAACAGGTTGGATATTGCTGATGGTGGTTATTAACTTATGTGTCATGTGCTTATTGTCCTTAACTATTCTGTCATCATTTACTTATGGGATTTTCTATGGGCCAATATTAATAGCCATGCAGTGAGTCAATGGTTGGCTCACTGCCTGGGGTATCTTGTTCATTGGAGACATATTATTCATCAATGAACATTAAACACCATGCAGTAAGTCAATGATTGATTCACTACCTAGTGCATTCTGTTAGTTTGATATATACTATTCATCCCCAAAATTAAACACCATGCAGTGAGTTAATGATTGATTCAAGACCTGGTGCATCTTGGAGTTCATTTGATACATACTATTCACTATTGAACATACATAATTTACTACTTAGTAAGTCCATCATTAAACAGAAATAATTTACTACTTAGTAAGTCCACCATTGACTCGTTGACTCAGCCCATATATTAGTTGTTTCTTATCCACCTTCATCTTCATCATCACAGCGGACTCACTCCACATGTTAACCCTTTCTATCATCATTTATTTATGAGGTTTTTTATCAACCAACATTAAGCACCATGCAATTAGTCAATGATTGGTTCACTGCATGGTGTATCATGTTCTTTCGATACATATTATTCATCTATAAACATTAAACACCATGTAGTAAGTCAATGATTAATTCACTACTTGGTACCAATAAATCAATAATTAGTTCAATGTTTAGTTCACTACCTGATACATTATATTATTTGTATATATACTATTTATCTGTAAACATTAAACACACCATGCATTGAATCAACTATTGATTCATTGGATGATACATCCTCTTTTTAATTTATTATATATTATTCACCATTTACCAAATAGAATGTACTAAGTTATAAACTCATCATTAACTTTTTAACAGATAGAATGTACTAGGTTATAAACTCATCATTAACTTGCTGACCCAGACTATATATTAACTTCTTCCTATCCACCTTCATCTTCATAATCATCACATCATGGTGGACTCACTCCACCATTATTCACCATTTACCAAATAGAATGTACTAGGTTATAAACTCATCATTAACTTTTTAACAGATAAAATGTACTAGGTTATAAACTCATCATTAACTTGCTGACCCAGTCCATATATTAACTTTTTCCTATCCACCTTCATCTTCATAATCATCACATCATGGTGGACTCACTCCACATGTTAGCTCTTTCCTATCCACCTTCATCTTCATAATCATCATGGTGGGCTCACTTCATATGTTAACCCTTTCCTATCCACCTTCATCTTCATAATCATGGCATGATAAAACCATGGAGCTCTCTCCTCATCCACATATTTGTGTGACAGTTACATTGCAGCACTTAAGGTGGCATATGATATTGCGGTATCTCCACATTATTAAAGTGCACAAGAAGTTCGTATGTCATTGTAATCTTTATTTTTTTATTTTTTATACCGTGGAGTATACAGTGTTTGTCTGTATGTAGGCCTTTCGGCGTTCAATTATTTATACTTTAATAATCGAAAAACTATATAATGTTTAATCTATATAATAAAATAACCCATTTAATAAAAGTAACATTAAATGGTATGATTCAGAGTGATACTTACTTTAATGTTTGTTATGAAATATGGTGGCAGAAGACGATACGTATTAGCTCTGGGATTCTTATCATAAGAGCGTTTTATATTAATATTATATGCATGATTGTTTCGAAATAAGATTATATATGAAAAAACTGATGTAATCATTACGTGAAGGTTGTTATTATAAAAACTCGAATCAAAGTTTAAATCAATTTTTCATTTAGGTTCAAAATCAATATCTTAGTGGCGGGATGTTTTGACACATGGTTGAACGACGCAACTTGGTCACATTAAATAAGAAAATCAAAGTCAATGAAAGTTGATCATAAATAAGCATATAAATTTTTAAATTAGTTAAAATGGATTCCTAATTGGAATAAAATTTAAAAATAATAATAGAAAATATTATTTACATTTTAAGATATGTTATGTTAGACTATAATATTAATACATTTAAAATATATATATTAATAATGATGGAAAATAATATTTACACTTTAAAATATGTTAATTATAATATTAATACATTTACAATTTAAGTAGATGTATTAGACTATAACATTAATATGATTCAAATTAAGATAAATTTATATCGAATTACAAAATAATAAATAATCTAAATAAATTTAAGAATTGATATAAATATATAAATAATTTTAAAAGAATTAATACATAATCAAATATTTAAATTAAAGTTGATGAAAGTTTAACATTATTAAGCACAAAATGTTTAAATTAGTTAAAATGGATTCACAATTGGATTAGAAATATTTAAAAAACAAAAAGTATTAATAATAAAAAATATCATTTATAATCTAAGATATGTTAGACAATAATATTAATATAATTTAAGTAGATGTGTTAGACTATAACATTAATATGACTCAAATTAAGAACAAATAATCTAAATAAATTTAAGAATTTATTGCATTAAGAGTATCCATGTGCTTTACAATCTAGTATGGAGAGATGTTGTCAAGTTAGCGTTATGTTAATTAAAAAAAAAAATAACTATATATGTATATATTTACATCACAACATATAAATTAAAATTTAAAAATTGAAATTTGATCCCTCTCAATCATTAATTAAAATAATAATATTAATAATGCATAATCAAACATTCAAATTAAAGAAAATAATAGCATCCCAAAATTATTCAATTGTATATATATTTGCATCCCAAAAATGTTTTAAATTTAGTCATAAACACTATTATGGTGAAGTACCTCAAATAGAATACAATGAAATTAGATTAAGATGCATAATCTCTTCAACCCTAGAATCGTGTGTTGACTACCATGTATATTCACTTGGTCCAAATTAATCACTCACACAAAACTCCAAAATGTCATAGTCAACTTAAATCATCCAACTAGTCAAATATATCAATCCTCTATGTTATAAGATCTTATTAATGTAGATTGTTTATAAGGTGAAAAGCTAAATCATCTATTGTTTTGCAAGATGATCAACCATGATATGAAGATAAGTGTTGTGTTAGAAATTCTAACACTAAATATATCAATCCTTTATGTTATAAGATCTTATTAATGTAGAGTAATAAGTTGTTTATACGGTGGAAAGCTAAAGTATCTATTGCTTTGCAAGATGATCAAGCATTATATGAAGATCAAGTGTTGTGTTAAAAATTCTAACAATGTGTAAATAAGCCTTTATGTTATCAGATCTTATTAATGTAGAGTAATAAGTTGTTTATACGGTGGAAAGCTAAAGCATCTATTGCTTTGCAAGATGATCAAGCATTATATGAAGATCAAGTGTTGTGTTAAAAATTCTAACAATGTGTAAATAAGCTTAGAACAAGTCAAATTTCAATGAAAAAAGGTTTAATTATTATATTAAACACTTTGATAATGCACCCAATTTTAAGATTAACTTTCATACCAATGTTATCTAAATTATACAACCAATATCTAATACATGGTGACCAATATTATCTATCCAACTTACATAACCAATATCTAATACATGGTGATACAAATTTTACAATGATGTTTATTCATTAATACAACTCACAATGTTATTTTCTATACATTAACACTAATTCTTATAATACGTGATAATTTTTTCAGATTACAACTCAAAAGTATAAACACTAAACTACACTTTTTAATAAAAGCAACTAAACAATGGCATGTTATGTTATTAGTAAATTACATGTTATTAATAAATTGAATAAATCATTCTTTGTATAAACTCATTAACATAACAATTATAACACATGATAATCTTCTCATATTACCCCTAAAATATAGACACTATCATATTACACCTAAAGTATAGACACTAAAACTTTTCATTACACCTAAAGTATAGACACTAACACTTTTCATTAAAGTATAGACACTATCATATTACACCTAAAGTATAGACACTAACACTTTTCATTAGAGGCAATTAAACAATGGCATGTTATTAGTAAACTGAATAATTCATTTTTAATATAAACTCATTAATATTTTTCATTAGAGGCAATTAAACAATGGCATGTTATTAGTAAATTGAATAATTCATTCTTAATATAAACTCATTAATATAGCAAATATAAAATGCTAAGTACTCATAATATAAACTCATTAACATAGTAAATATAGAATGCTAAATACTCCAAATATGTGAAGAAAAGTTGAGTTAGTTAATTAAAAAACCATAATGTACATTACAAATCCAAATAAAGGTGTAATATCCCTTTGTCAACACTGCAAGGTCATAGTTCTATGACTTTATTGACCCGCACAACAAGAGGTTTGCAACACAATGATCACATCAGATTTATAACCCTTTGGCTTATTGGATACGTAAATTTTAGTCCGATGATTCACTTATGGATGTATTTTAGTCAATCTACATCAACCCAAAACAATGGACAATGGAGTGAAGCAGGAGGTCTAATAAGGATTGATGAACACACATTATATAAGTGGACCTTCAATTGTGGTGCACAAGAGAAAAACTTCTTGGAGTCTGGACTACACTCATCTTGGCAACAAGGCTTAACATTATGGATTTGTATTTTCCGAGAGACTCAAGAATTATAATTGATTGGTTAAACAACAAAGACAAACTACAAGTAAATGCCCTGGAATGTTGGAAAGATAGAATCAAAGAGCTCAACAATCGCTTCACATTGATCTCCTACACACACATTTTCCGAGAATCAAATATGGAGGTTGACCTTCTTTCCAAGAGATCACTACAGGAGCAGGAGGGGAAAATAAAATATCAAAAGTGGATAGATGGTTAAGAGGGACCTACACCATTTCTCAAACTTTATCAGGTCCACCAGAGAGGTAACTAGCACTCATGTTTTGTGTAGATTTTGAATTTTCCATTAGTGGTGGAGTACTATTCAATGCTTTTTTGTATAAAACACTCTTGTAACAACTCACAATATCAGATGGAAGCGTCTTAGAAGTTACAAATATGTATTGACTGTGCCCAGTATTGACTGTCGAATATGTTACCTTATTAGAAATCCAGGGTCGGTGGTATTACTTTCATTGTAGGAAAGCAGTCTTGTAATATTTTGGTCTTTACCAAACATTATATAAATATAATGAGTAATTTTCTTGTGGAAAAAATGTAAGTGAGGAAAATACTTATTTACAGATTTTAATAGAGGATAAAATCTAACTATGTTAATGATCATGTTTGATTAGATTTTGCATAAAATTGTTCATGGATCAAGATTGATTAGGTCAAGTATAAAAATTTACAAGTTAGAGATAGGTTGCACCATTTCAACTCCAATACTAGAACTATGCTATTCAAATTAGTTTCACACCAAAACCAAAATATGTTGCACAAGTTAGAATCATTCCATACTAACAATTTATGCATTGTTATTCTTCTTTAAATTCCAATACAACACTAAATTGATCACTTAAACCTATGCAGATATCCTATTATTTTCAACATTCCTCAATGGAAAATCATTTACCTTCATACCTCACATATTTTTTACTTTCCTAAATCATGCTTTTTATGGGTTTTGTAAAGTTGGCATCTAAGTAATACAATTGAGGTGTAAAAGGGCAATTAATTTTCTACAATATGTGATGGAAAATTTGCTAATCATTTACCTTCATACCCCACATATTTTTTACTTTCCTAGATCATCCTTTTTATGGGTTTTATAAAGTTGGCATCTAAGTAATGCAACTGAGGTGTACTTCATACCCCACATATATTTTACTTTCCTAAATCATCCTTTTTATGGGTTTTATAAAGTTGGCATCTAAGTAATGCAAGTGAGGTGTAAAATGGCAATTAATTTTCTACAATATGTGATGGAAAATTTGCTAATCATTTACCTTCATACTCATATTTTTTACTTTCCTAAATCATTCTTTTTTGGGGGGTTTTATAAAGTTGGCATCTAAGTAATGCAACTGAAGTGTAAAAGGTAATTATTAATTTTCTACAATATGTGATGGAAAATTTGCACAATGAGTTAAAGTAAAATTCTTAAATTTGCATTGAATGTAGTTTTTGAATCTATCCTCTTCCACCCAGCAATTTGACTGGTAAAGTTTATGAAGGTATACATACCCTACCCCCCTCTGGATTTGAACCTATGACCTTTTAAAAAGAAACACATGTTCTTAACCATTAAGCCCACTCAGACTGTATAATAAATTTAAGTACTATTAAGTACCGCATTTTTTTTTATCATTTTTTCTCTTGTAACTACTCGAACTCACGACCTATCAAGAGGCAATCAACGAAACAGCCATTAGATCAGCGAGGACCATTTAAATGAATTCATTTAAATGGTTTTGACGAAACTTTTTTTCTAAGAAAATAAATAAAAATCGAAGATCAATATGATTTGTGCAATATACTAGTAATGATGGAAAAAATGTTTGAGGGACCTATCAAGGAGAAGGGAACAATTGTGTGTCGTAAGAGCCAACATCCCAATAATAACAAGTAGAAAAGTTATGTAGTTATTGATTTTTTTATATATGTAATCAACAAGTACACGTGTATTATTTCTATAATTGATATATTGTCTACGTGTACATACAATACTAATTTTCAAAACAAAAAAATATGTTATGTCGTAGGAAAGACATTAAAAAGGAACTCGTTCAAAACATAAGACAATATAATGAACAAGAATAGGGCTGAAAAATTGTGAAAAATACATGCATTTTTTCTCACCAATTATCTCCTTAATATCGGGTTAATTTGGATATTATAATTAATTTGCAATCAACCATGCATGTTTCCTAGTTACTTAAGTATAAAATAAGAACCATCATAAAATTGGCATTGGATAAAATATGGGTTGTGAGTATATATGTTGGTGTAGAAAAATGGTTAGAGTGAAGCAATGCACTCCCACAAAAGGACACTCTACCATCAATCAAAGGGAGAAATATAGGAAGGGACTAGAGTCACCACCCCATGCTCAATGGAAAACAAGAAACAAATGAGGGGATGTGAAGGGAAGGAAGACCAGTAGGTCACATATTAATTTATGAACTAATGTTTTACTAAGGCTTTGTTTGATTTTATGTGCTACTTTGTTAAGATTTTTTAGGCTTCCCAAAGAGAGATTGTTTGCATGTATGAGAGAAAGGAAAACTAGTTATGAAATCATAAATAAATGAATTTCCACAAAAGAAAGGGGAAGAGAAGAAGGAGAAAATCAAAATGGAGGAGAAGGTGTTTCCCTTGAAAAATCCATTCAAGTGGAAAACATAAAACATCATGGGGAAATCCAAGGGATGTTTCCCCACACTCATGGATGTTATCCTTATAGAAATTTTCAATTTAGACTAGTGCACCTAACCTAGGGGCATTTGAGTTGAGAACCTATTGGCATGGAACTAGATAAATACCCATCAACATTGGTGACAAAAGATTGAGCAAACCCCGTGGCTTGCTACTACTACTACTACACACACACATGCATGCATGCATGTGTGTGTGTGTGTGTGTATGAGAGAGAGAGAGAGAGAGAGAGAGAGAGAGAGAGAGACCAA
>JASDQU010011306.1:118095-144294 GCA_032191745.1 Picea mariana
CAAAGTTACCAATGGGTAGATAAAGTTGGGGCTCATGTTTGAGGTGCTATCCTTGTAATGTGGCACTAGTATCCTTCGCAAAAGTTTGATTAAGAGGATCCAATAATACCCACAAGGAAAAAAATAAGATCTAAGATCAATTAGGGTGAATAATGGAAAGAATCCAACCAAAGGGAAGGGAAAATCCATGAAATAAGAAAGGTATGTGTACTTGGAACCTTCAACTGCACATGTAAATCATGATGCATGGATGATTGACTTGGGTGCTTCCTTTCATATGGCTCCTCATAGGGAGTGTTTTTGTGAATATGAAAGTATAATGGGGGTGATGTATTCTTAGGATCTACGACTCAAAAACCAAAATCATAGGGTTTTTAAAGGTCATCATGCTCCTCTAACATGGAAGGGTTAAAACTCTCTTTAGAGTTCCACATATTCCAAGATTGGTGAAAAACATGAGATTTGTGAGTAATATGAGTGAATCTAGCATGCATACAAAATTTGAAATGATAGTTGTAAGATGGTTCAAGGAAAAATGGTGTTGGCAAGAGGATTTTGGATAATACAAGCTTGAGGAAACCATTGGGAATGCATGTAATAGTTTTTTTTATTTTCCTAAGGTGATAAAAGAAGAAGACAAGACCCCTATTGTCCCTTAAGAGAAGACAATGCTTTTGCATTAAAGGTTGGGACATATTGGAGAGAAGGCCCTTTGAGTTACACAATAAAGGTATGCTTGAAGGAATTTTTGATAGCTCTTTAGATTTTAAATTTTGTGAACATTATGTTTAAGGTAAATAAAATCAATTTAGATTTCCATCTAGTGCTACAAGAGAAAAATGGATCATAGAGATAATACACAATGATTTGTTTGGAGCAATGCATATTACATCACTGGGAAAATCTCTATACTATGTTTCATTTATTGATGAATTCTTGAGGAATACGTGGATATATTTCCTTTGGAAAAAATTTGAAGCCTTTGGTAAATTCAAAGAGTTTAAGGCTCTTATGAAAAAAAAGACAAAAAAAAGGAAAAAGAAAAAGAAAAAAGTTTTAACAATAGATAATGATGGAGTGTTATGTGGATATGAATTTGAGTAGTTATTTAAGTAGTGTAGTATAGAAAGGAAAAACACTACTTCATACAAATATCAACATAATGGAGTTGTAGAAGGAACAAATAGTGCATTAATGGAAAAGGAAATAAGTATGCTAAGTGGTAGGGTTACCATAGGAATTCTAGATAGAGGCAATAGGTATTGCATGTTACCTTAGAAATGGATCACCTTCATGAACATCGGTTGATAAAACTCTACATGAGGCATAGAATGTTAAGAAACCCTCTCTTGCACACCTCAAAGTTTCCAGTTGTGATGCATATGTTCATGTTTCAAAGGAGAAAAGAAGTAAATTGGAATGTAAAGTAGAAAAAATTATATTTATTAGTTATAAAGGTGGTTTATAAGGATACAAGCTTTGAAAGCTAAAAAAAGGAAGATTTTTTATAGTCGAGATGTAATATTTAGAGAAAGAAAAGTTTCTTCTAAGAAGGAAGACCAACCAAGAGAGGAAGAACCAAAGATAACGAAATTTGAATTAGAGGATGGAGAATCTAACTAAATAGACTAATATGAACCAAATGAGGAGGGACATCAGAACCCAATGTTGAGGAGATCTATTTGGGAAATAAGAAAAATGGAAAGGCATATCACCTTCGATTTTTGTTCTTCTATTGTTTTATATTCTACTAATGGTGATTCCTTTCCAAACACCATTCCAAATCTGCCTCCTTTATCCTCTTTCCTTTGTTATAATATCCCTAGCAATATCACATGTTTTTCCCCATTTGTGTTTGACCTCTATCCTTTCCCTAAGATTTGATGTTACTCCTTCCCTTCTTAGGGTAGGTCGTTAACCTTTGTGACATAGGTACCTATTTCATTTCATCATATGCCTACACCACCAGATATTGCATATAAGTATGTGCAAGTATCACTCTCTTGCATCTAGTACTCATTTCTTTATTTCACATACTCACCCTTTACTAAATGTTCCAGTTATTGCTTTCACTAACATGATATTTAGGGATTGTTTTTTTATAACCACATAATCTAGTTTCTTTATCACTCACATGATTGTTATGTTTTATTTCATTTACATATTCATATTTTAATAGTAATTAATATTTCTTGTTCCCCTATCTCGACATTATTGCTTGACATGCATCACCTTCTCTTTTTATCTTTAGTTATCTTTTGTCTATTACGTGACTAACATCATAATGATCTATGGGGTACCCTTGTAGCTCCACCTTTCTCTGATGCTTGAGGCATGTGGGCCTTCCTATGTATTGAGGAATATTATGTCCCAACTACTGAAGAATTTCCTTGTCATATATAGGCATTGGCTTGAATTACAAGGACCCTTAGACTACTCCCATGCACTTCCTTTATTCCCTCCTTCCTTGTAACTTGTTACTATTCCCATCTTATGGATAGAAGCTCCTACAAGAGGGATAAAATGTAGCATATGAGAGTCATACCTGGGTACTTACATACTCTTACCCACCAGGAGGATCATTGTGTATTCCATCCCTATGTATTTTCCATATATGACATGCCCAATGATGATGCAATACCTCTCAACCACTACTCTAATGTTATGGATGACCTTCTTGGAGTCCCTTTCATCTTGGCCAGGACATGAGACCTCTCTAGAATGTCTAGTTCTTAGGTAGGTTCCTGAGGTGAATTTCTCCCCTTCAGTATCTAGCCATTGGTCACTAATTTAATTCACTTTAACCCTCATGTAATCCACTTGGATCATTTCATAACTTCATTGGTTTAGTTGGGGATGCAAGCCTCTTAACTGAGCCCATGGTCACTTAGGATGTCATTTGGGTTCTTAACTACCAAAACCCAATTTGTACTTATTATTTATGGATCCAATTTGAGTCAAACCCCTAAATACCCTACCTAGTCTCTTAGTTTTCAGTGTACCTAGGGTTTTCTTACATTACTACAAATGTAAACCCATAAGTCACATAATAGAGAGTTTTTTGGGGCCTAATGATATGGATTATTTTCGACACGAAATGAGAGCGGATATATAATAAAGAAATGCACAGAGATATCGCAGATATTAAATAATATAACAAAAATGTATCAGAGATGCAACCATAAACACAGATATACAGTAATACAGGATTTCTATTAATGAAATAAATGTATAGAGACTGTAAAAATACAGAGTGAAAGACTCGCTAGAATGGTGACAACTTATCTCTGAGAAGAGATGTGACAGCTACTCGCATTCACAAGAAGATGATTACAATGAGGGTCTGAAGGCCTTTTTATAATAAACAGAGATGCCAAAATCCCTAGACATCCAAAAACCTAACCCTAGGAGATGAAGCGCCAAAGTCATGTGGGCCCCGTTTGGGTAAGTTAGTACATCAACTTCTCAGGGTCGTAACTTTTGCATACGATATCTGTTTTAGGCATATGATAGCCCGTTGGAAAGGTATTGTCGAGGAGATTTATTTTAGGCACAATATGGAAGGAAATTCCATATTAAAAACATGTTTACCCCCAAAAAAAAAATCGATTAGGGCCTCAAAATGGCCCCGGAAGTTAAAACCTGCTAAAAATAGTAAATTACCAAAATTGTCAGAAAACTATTTTGAGCCATTTGGAAAAGGTGGGTGGCCACCGATATCCACCTGGATCAATCCTCCCTCCTTAGGAAGAAATGGTATGCATTGTGTTGAGTGCCCAGGGGAGAGGGAAAAGCGTTTGCTGAATCTGCATCTTGGTGAGCTGCTTGCCTTGCTCGAGGAGTTGCACTGCTTAGCTTGTTGAAGGTTGTCACGAACATGTGGCTAGAAGGGTTGGATATTTTTAACCATTCTAGTTACAAGCGAACTTTGTTACAATCTTGTCAACCTGCTTCTGTTGGATAGAAGGTGCTTGGGCCAAGGCTATAGTGGTTGCAGTATCCTTTTGTTCCCCTTTTGAACAAATTATGAAGAAGCTGAATTTTGCAGTATGAGATACTACCTTTCGACATTTTTTTGGTGGAACAGTAGTCGGAACTACCTCTGGTATTCTGTAGAGATGACCCCCTAGAGAAATAATGACACTATGGGGTTGAGACTCATAAACAACATGGCATCTCCACATATATGGCTGGCCCAAGAGAACATCACAGACATCCAGTGGGGCAACATCACATAATACCTCATCCTTGAAGGGTTGGATGCCGTATGAAAATCGACACTGCTGGATGAAACAGAGATCTCGTCCTTGGTGAAGCCACCCGATATTGTATGGTTGCGAGTGTGGTGTTGTCGACAATCCCAACTGTTTGACGACCTCTGCTGAGATGAGGTTCTTCTAGCTTCCGCTATCAACAATAAAATGTAGCAGGGTCCCCTTCACCCACATCTATGAATGAAAAAGACATTCCCCCTCTTCAGGATCTGCTGGTTCTTCTGGTTGAATTGCTGCAGTCGCGACAATAACAGTGGGGTCTGCGTCGATGATCTGTCTTTTACGATTATTTTTCGAATCAGATTCTGAATCAGGGTTCGACTCCTTATTTTTTATCTCGGCCACCAATGACTGTTTTGAGCGACATTCATCGGTGTTGTGCCAGGGGATTTTGTGGAAATCACACCATTTTCCGATGTCCTTCTTTGTCTTCCTGTGACCATTCTTTTCCTGTGGCTTGGACTGGTTTTCAGGAGACTATTTTCTAGGGCCTTCTTTGTCATACTTTGGTTTTTGTGGATTTGCAGACCCAAAATCCCGTTTATTCTGGTGCTTAAATTTCTGCTCGATTTTAACAGCATATTGATAAGCAGCACCGAGTGATGAGATCTCCAGAAAATCCATTTCAGTTTGGATGTATCTGTGTAGAGCCCCACGGTATTTCAGAACAAAATGTCGTTTAGATCCTTTGATACCTAGCTTGGTGCGCAAGGTATGGAAGGTATTGGTGAAATCCTAAAATGCTTGGCCCCTCTCTTGCCGCAGTGTGGTCCATCTCATGTACTGGTCCTCATAGTTGCCAACAGGGTAATACTGTTCCTTTACCTCATCCACAAAAAAATCCCAAGTGGGCTCGACCCCATATATTCTAGACTCCTCTGTGGAACTTTGGTCCCAGTAAGTTTCCTACCAATGTTTCACATGAGGGAGATATTTAAGGAGTGAGAAGGTGATCTTTTCTCTATCGGAAAAATTGTGAACAGAGAAATAACCTTCTAGCAGATTTAACCATTTGTCTAGGGATTCTACGTCTATTTGTCCTTCAAATACAGGAATATCAACATTAACTTGTACCTTTAAAGGTGAGGTGTTTCCAAAGTGGTCGCTTGATGAAGATGTGTCTATTGCTATCGATATTCATTGAAGGATATGGGAAAAATTCTCCATCATTTCGTCCCTCTGTCGCATGAGAGCTTGCTCAAGCAACAGACTGATAGGATCGTCTGCTCCATCGTTTTTCTTTTCTTCCGTCATTGAGGGTTTCTTGGGTGTGCAAGAGTGATTGTCCTCAAGAGAGACAAGATCGAGACCCAACTTGCTATACTCGGACCTCATCGGGGACATGCAATGAAAAACGATCAAGAGCAGCCTGCTTTGATACCACTGATCCAGATTATTTTCAACACGAAATGAGAGCAAAGATATAATAAAGAAATTCACAGAGATATTGAAAATATTCAATAATATAACATAAATGTATCAGAGATACAACCATAAACATAGATATACAGTAATACACGATTTCTATAAATGAAATAAATGTACAGAGACTGTAAAAATACAGAGTGCAAGATTCGCTAGAATGGTGGTAGCTTATCTCTGAGAAGAGATGTGACGGCTAATCGCATTCGCAAGAACATGATTACAATGAGGCTCTGAAGGCATTTTTATAATAAGCAGGGATTCCAAAATCCATAGACATCCAAAAACCTAACCCTAGGAGATGAAGCACCAAAAGTCATGTGGGCCGCGTTTCGGTAAGTTAGTACATCAACTTCCCGGGGTCGTAACTTTTGCATACGATCTCTGTTTTAGGCGTATGATAGCTTGTTGGAAAGGTATTGTCGAGGAGATTCATTTTAGGCATAATATTGAAGAAACTTCCATATTTCAAATATTTTTTCCCAAAAAACATCATGTAGGGCCTCAAAATGGCCCCAGAATTTAAAACCTGCTAAAAATAGTAAATTACCAAAATTGTCAGAAAATTGTTTTGAGCCATTTGGAAAAGATGGGTGGCCACCGATATCCACCTGGATCAGTCCTCCCTCCTTAGGAAGCAATGTTCTCCATTGCGTTGAGTGCCCGAGGGAGAGGGAAAAGCATTTGTTGAATCTGCATCTTAGTGAGTTGTTTGCCTTGCTAGAGAAGTTGCGTTGTTTAGCTTGTTGAAGGTTGTCACAAACATTTGGCTAGAAGGGCTAGATAATTTTAACCAGATTGGATACAAAATATTCCTGTGTGCAGAAGGAATCTTTACACTTTGTTGCAATCTTTTCGACCTACTTCTGTTGGATAAAAGGTGCTTGGGCCGAGGTTGTAGTGGTTGCAGTATCATTTTGTTCCCCTTTTGAACATATTGTGAAGAAGCTGAATTTTGCAGTATTGGATACTACCTTTCGACATTTTTTTTATGGAACAGTAGTCGGAACTACCTCTGGTATTCTGTAGAGATGACCCCCTAGAGAAATAATGACATTGCGGGGTGTTGACGGGAGAAATTGACCGTCCGTCAACTAGGAGAGTGGAACCGGTCCAGGGTTGTCTAATAACCCAAGCCGTTCAGAATGAACCACCCTGACGGGTTTAGCGGCTCCGTTAGCCGATCTAAGGTCCTAAGAAAACAAAAAAGAAAAACTACTCTAAACTAAGTAATCTAACTAAAACAACTATTAAAACAAACTAATAAACTAATCTAACTAAAATAACTATTAAAACAAATCTAACTACTATATATACAATATACTCTCTAATACTATGCTAACTCTAACTACAAATTAAATATCTAACTACTAACAGAAATAAATCTTATTCACAAAATGTACAATATCTACAATTTACATATTTGAATAAAACCTAAAAAACTCATTTGTATTCTGCCCTAAGACATCGAGAGCTATTGTTTTTTTATTTTTATAATTTTATAAAAAAGAAGTAAACTGAAAATTAACTAAACTAAACAACTAATATACTAATTCTAACTAGTGATCTAAACTAAAAATATATCTAACTAAACTACTTAAATTATACTAACAAATAAACTATTAAATAAATAACAAACTAACCTGAAGAAACACTCCAGGTCTGTCCTGTATGATGATTGTCTTAGCTGAACGGAGGGAGGAAACTCGCACCGAATTATCCAAGAGCTCCTCGTAAACTAGAAGCTGCAGTGCTCTTCTAATATGATTACAGGACAAACAAGACATAAAAACTACAACAATCTTATGATTTATAAATCTTCACAGTTAGATAAACCTGTATGCAAAGATCTATACAAAATGATTCAATTAACGAAGAAGAGAAATCTGTGATTCATTAACTAAAACCAAGTAATTGTTGTACTTTTAAAAATAATGAAAGAGATCAGATATGGATAGCATTTTAATCAAATCATATCATCTTGCAATAGATTATGATAGCTAAAGTAGTCTATAATCAACTGCAAACTGACATGCATAAACTTGAAACAAAAGATTGATATTATGAAAGCGAAAGCTGTAGCAAAACATCAACTCTTGTCTCAGTTTGTATTAGAAATCCATAGCCTGGTTCTCCCACAAGTGAGGATGATTCTTATTACAAAAAATAATAAGTATTTAAAGACCTCCCACAGGGTAAAACATCCCTGTGGAAGTTATCAAACTGTTTACAGAAAATCTAGGATGATATCCCAAGTCTGACTAAACTAGGAACCTAAAATAAAAACTAAATCACACAAATATCTCCTAGACTGTCCAGCATGCCCAATGCAATTCGGATGTACCTGAAAAGGGTAAAAAATGGATAAGTTAGGAGGATATTTTATTGATAAAAATGATAAAAATCTAATTCTATAGACTAGCTACAGAATCTTGCGATTCTGTAGCTGGTCTAAATTAGACACAGAATCAACATTAAAATTAATTCAAATCTTTGAAAATACATTCAAACTATCAAAAGATATTTGGTTTCTAAAAGCCTTATTCAAATCGACACTAGTATGCCATTTGAACAAACTAAATCAAACAATAAACTAGATAGCTAGACTCTGTTTAATTCGTTACTAATTCAGATATACAAAATCGTATCGAACAGTAATGAAATCATTTCATATCAAATTGAAATCGATATAGTTAAACACATCATAGGCAATCGTTTATGCTGACTCATCAACAGGAAACACGATCGAATCCATATGAAAACAACAAGATCATTTTGAAATTGATATAACTGTATTAACATAAACCAACGATCCACGTCATTTAGCGAATCAAATCAAGACTGGTGTGTAAATTAACTCAAATGAAATCATAACAGGATCTGTGGGAATCGTCCATCGTTTGTTATTGCTAACTGGGGCTGACAAATTTGATTAACATTCAACGAAATTATTAGTCGAATTTATTTCAAAACGAACTATTAACCGAATTCAACAGAGATAACATATGTCGATCTGGGTTCCACCAACTCGTTTTGAAAATTAAAATCAAACAGAGCAGTATCAAGCCTATTTTTTATACGAATCCAACTCATAAAAACAATTGTACTAACTGAAGATACACAACAATCCAATCAATACAAGAGCGAATCGAACAGTTGGAGTTTAACATAGTCGTTGTGAATCAAAACCATTCCATGATTCGGGCGTAGATATCTTTTGCACAGACTTAAATGAGAATATTGTTTCCATACAAAACAGAGTCGTTCTTTCCAAATCAGAATCGATCAGAGTTGTATTCCTGATTTAGAAGATTACATCACACCAATTCAAACTCACAAAGTCGTTCTAAAATCACAGCATACAAACTAAATCAGAGCCGATATAATCCAACCATAACGAAATCATATCAAATCAAAACATAGTTGTTCTCTAATTTTAGCATGAAAACCTCCTATTCAAAGTCCGAGTTTTCATTGAGGACTATGGGCTTCTGCTTAGCACTAGGTTTAGGTTTATTCCTATCCATTCTCGAGATAAGTCGAGCATTCTTTTTACCCTTTCCGTCAATAGTAGGGTTTCCTTTGACCTTTTTGCTCACAAGCTTTTTAACAGCCTCTGTCTTGTCTATTTCGATGTCGGGTAGATTGATATCAGGGTCGACCGAGGGTTTGGGAGAGGGTAGTAGGACATGGAAGGGCACGGGTGGCTCGAACTTGGTTTCACTAACCACAGGCTTGTCAACTTGGATGGGCTCTGCATCAACAAAACCATTCCGAGAAATTAAAGCTTGCCAACTATCACCGTGGAGATTTAAGTGATGCACAACGATGAGTCTGATTAGGCCATGGTGGAACAAGCTACTATCGGCCTTTTCTTGCTTAAACCTTTTTGACATTTTATAAAGGCTACGCTGAAAGTAAAAAGGCATATTCAATGGATAGCCCATAAAATTCATTAACAGTCGAAGGTGATAAAGAAAGACCAGTCCATATCGACCCTCATAGGTCACAAATTGTTTGACCACCATCAAAAGATCATGCCATCTTGGTTTAAGCATGGAAATGGGCATACCTCTATCACAGGATGTGACCTTTCGTGATACAAATAGTAGTGGCCAAGGCACCTCCTCAACTTTAGAGTTTTTGAACCATTGCTGGCCCGTGGCTGCTAACCCGGTGGCAGAGCTAATGAACTTTTCATTCAGCTCAAGCTGAATGTCGCCTACTTTGGCCCTATAGCCATCAAAAGTTAGGGCGAACTGTTGTGCAACAAATAGATTAAAACCCTCAAACCACTGTACAAAGGTGAACCAACCGCTATCCTCTAAGCCTTTCCGGGCATTGTCGAACAATAGCAAGGCTTGGCTATCGTTCGGCTCAATTCGCACTACTGGTGCCATGGAGAAGAGCACATGGTGGTCGATATGAATGAACCAGGGTTTGAATCATAGCACATGCCGGAGCAGAGTATTCAGAGGCTTACCCGATGCTAGCAGAGTTGAAACAGGGATAAGGGAAGGCATTAATGATATCGTGCAAAGGTGGTGGAGCTATTTGCTAGCCATGCAGAATAGTCATAACTAATGGTACAACCGGTGGTGCTTTCAACTGTTCAAATCACAACGCATATGTGTTATAACTATGCCATTTTAATCAATCAAATCCTTTGATAAATGGATAAACCATGCACGCAATCAACGTTATGCCATAGTTTTAAAACCAAACATACAAATCGAAACCAATACCAAGTGTTGGACCAATGCGCCAATGCGTTTGATCACATGAACTAGGTGTCATATTAAATGAAATATATCAAGGGTTTAACCATAACACTTATGTATTTTTATGAAACCAATGGTCAAGTAGATCAAATCAAAGAACATATAAATCCAATTACCAATGCATCACAACCTTAATTACTCATGAAATTAAATTACATAATCAATCAAAGAATGTCCAATGAGTACAGATCAAAAAGTTTTGCCAACTGCATAATGATAAGCAAAATGTAAACGCAATGGGCATATCGACAAGAAGGATAACGACAATTCAATAATGATTTTAATGCGACTTCGAAAGACCAAGTTTTCACACTTACAGTTGTGAAAACAAAAACGAAGGTAAGTGTGCAAATATCGCAAAGAATAAAAGTGTCGTTTATTTGAGAATTGCGACGAAAAATTAATGTTTGCAAAACATTGGTGTAGGAAGCTTATAAGACAGTGGAAAAATGTGAATTGGCTACCAACAATGGCGACACACTGGTAGAAACAGTTATCTCTGCCAAAAGGACAAATTCAGATTAGGACAGCAAAGATAATTCCAACTCAAAAACAACAACCAGAAAATCGTATAAACATCATCATTAGCTAACTATTCCAGCAGCGTTTTAAAAGATGAAAACAGATAACAGTCCTAAGACCAGTGAGTCACAATATTAAAGATAAAATCTTCAATATTGTTGATAGATCCACTATTGCCAGCAGGCGTCCATAGCCTCGACAGGGTTGCCATTTAACCCACTCTGACATCTGTATCCTGCCAAGAAGTTCTAGATCAGAATAAAGGACATTAAAGAGGTTTCTTATTTACAAATTTTCATATACCCGACATTGCTTTGCTGCCAGCGAGCCTGTTCAGTACCCCGACGAAGTTTTCTTGGCGTCATGCATGCATTTACCCGCTGCCAGCAGACCTGTTCAACATCCCGACGGGTTTACAAGCACTTCCCACAACTCTTATTAATAACTTAATTTTTTTTTTTTTTTTTGGATATATAGTTGAGCAGGGTGACACTGAAAATCATGATATTTTAACATATTTTTTCAGACCTCATCAGAATTTTTTAGAACTGTCCTTTATTTAGATCCAGAAATGTTTCATTTACAAAAACAACTTCCTAAGACAGGGAGACATCTTCTAAGTCATTCCTTTAAGGAATAGGGACAGCGTAAAAAGATAATAGATGATCATGACAAGCTTTACTTAGAGATCGAAATCAGTCATGTTCTTTCAAACAACAGACTTTTTCCAACACAGATATAAATTTCAGAAATATACCATTGATGTTTATACAAATTTCCTTAGCAGTTATTTCAGCGAAGGAATTTTCTATTGTCTTTGTCTGAATAGCTCAGTGTACAGGTATGTGTATTTCAAAAAACACAAGCTGATAAATTCAAAGGAAAAATCAAAAACAAAAAGCAGACGAAAAAGCAAACAGAAGAAAAATATGTACATAATATACAAGGCTTGTCATCAAGCAAAGTATCTTTTCAAGGCTTGGCCATTCACTAGATAGGTGTCAAGCTACCCCTCAAGATTTTGCAATCGAAAAGAACTGGGACCCAACTTTTCAGCAATTAAAAATGGTCCAAGCCATAAGTTTTGAAATTTCATGTGCTCTCCCTTTCCCTCATGTGGTTTGTCCCATTTCAGGACGAGGTCACCTACTTCAAAATTCCTATCAGAAGCAGAGTTAGAATCGAACCAGATTTTAACCAATAATTGATGTTGATATAACTTACGTTTAGCTTGGGTTCTTACCTTTTCTAGCTTCATCAAAGCGTTAATTCGGTTTTCTAAAGGGGGGCAATCTTCTTCTTGGATTTTCTGCGACAACTAAAGTGAAGGTAGAAGAATGTGAGGTGGCAGAATCACTTCTCTGCCATAAACGAGAAAAAAGGCGGAGTTACCTACAACAACTTTCGACATTACCCTATCAGCCCACAGCGCATTCAACAGTGCATTGTGCCAATTTTTGTGATTTTCAACCACCGTTCTCTTGATGATTTTAATCAAGTTCTTGTTTGTTGATTCTGCCAATCCGTTACCCTGGGGGTAATAGCTAGCGGAATACTTCAATTTAATTCCTTTTTCCAAAGAGAACTCGCTCATCTCAAGAGAGGAAAAGTAAGAAGCATTATCGAATACCAAATAGTCAGAGATACCAAAACGAGTGATAATGTTCGAATTTAGAAAGACAATTACCTGACTGGTGTTGACGGTTCTTAACGCAGCAGCTTCAGACCATCGGGTAAAGTAATTCATGGCTGTCACAATAAACTTGTGCTGTTGTGAGAACAAGGGATTGATTGGACCTATGATATCAAGGCCCCACTGCTAAAAAGGAGAATCTACTGAAACGGGTTGCAAAGGAAAGGTTGGTTTTTGTAATCGCCCTGATGCTTTCTGACAAATAATACACTTACGACACAAGGCATGGGCGTCTCTAAAAAGCGTGGGCCAGTAACAACCAGCTCTTAAAACCTTATGAGCAGTGGTGTCACCACCAAAATGACCACCAACTTCTCTTGCATGCAACTCTAGCAAGACTTTTTCTGTTTCGTCTTTTTCAAGACAGCGCAACAGTACACTGTCAAAACTTTGACGAAACAGGATACCATTAACCAGATGAAAGGAGGCAGACTTTAATCTCAATTCTCTTCTTTTAGTGGGATCCAGGTGACGGGGGGCTAATCCATGTTCAAGATAGAATCTTATATCTTCATACCAAGGACTGACAGAGTTTTGTGCACAACAGATTAGATTTTGATCTTGTTGTCCTAGGTTTGACGTATCACTTTCTTCTTGTTGTCCTGCTGCTGAATCAACAACTAACTTGCATAACCCTTGGCCTCTCACTATCTGAGCTGGGGTGATTTCTAAGTCGTACTCCTGCAAGGAGTTGACCCAGTTAGCCCTCTTTTTTCCTAGTTCCTTCTGCACTAACAGGTTCCTGACGGCTGGGTAGGGGACAATGACTTTCATCCTTGACTTCAAAAGATAAGACCGAAAGTGCTTGAATGCTTTGAAAACAACATAGGCTTGTTGATCTACCGCTAGGTAATTAAGTTCAGTGCCTTTGAAAGCAGAGCTCATAAAGGCAATGGGTACTTCATTGTTCTCGACATTCTTTTGGGTTAGGACGACGGCATAGGAACGATCAGAAGCAAAAGTGTAGAGTGCAAAGTCTTGAGAAAAATCGGGGCTCATGAGAGACGGAGCGTCTCTTATGGCCTTCTTTATTGCATTAAAAGCTTGATTTTCTAGGGGTCCCCAGTGATATTGGGTGTCTTTCTTAATTAGGTTCTGCAAGGGTCTAACCATTTCAGAGAAGATGGGGACAAATCTTCTCACAAAGTTAATCTGGCCTAAGAAAGACTGCATAGATTTTTTGGATGTAGGAGGGGGGAGTTTTGCGATGACCTGAGTCCTTTCGGGGTCGATAATCATCCCCTCGCTTGACACAATAAATCCTAAAATTTTACCTTGTTCTACTGCAAAGATGGATTTTTTAGGATTCAAGGAGATGCCGTATTTACGACATTGCTGTAGAATAGCTCGTAAGTGAGCTAGATGATCGATTTTATTTTTATAAAATACAGTCACATCATCTAAGTAAACTACGACGGATTGATTGATTAAGCCTCGGAAAGCAATGTCCATTGCTCTCTGGAAAGTGGCACCAGCATTAATCAATCCAAAGGGCATTTTTCGATAAGCATAAGTGCCCCACGGGGTATGAAAGGTAGTTTTAAGTTGGTTTGGTGGGGACATCAGGACTTGGTTGTACCCCGAGAAACCATCCAGTAAGGATAGCCTCTCAGAACCAGATACTTGTTGAAGGATCTGTTCCATGGGTGGGATAGGATAGTTGTCTTTATCAGATGCTCTATTAAGGTTTTGGAAATCGACGCAGAGTTGGATTTCCCCACTTTTCTTTCGGACTGGGACAAGGTTAGAAACCCATTGAGTGTGCCTAACAGGAAAAATTATCTTAGCATTTAGGATCTTATTCAATTCTTTTTGAACGGTCGGTTCGAGCTTAGGGTGCATTGTCCTCAGTTTTTGTTGAAAGGGTAAGGTTTGAGGCTTCATAGGAATGACATGTTGTATGATGTTAGGGTAGAAAGTTTTAAGGTCATCATACGTCCATGCAAAGACATCTTTAAATTCTTTGAACAATTTAATAAAAGTAGCTTTTTCTTGTTGAGAACACCCCAACCCTAGATTAATGCACTGTGGATTTTCATTAGTTCCTAAGTTTTCTTTTTCGTATGATAATGAGGAACTATTGGTTTTACAGTTGACCATCTTTTTAAATTTATCTTGAAGATCGTAAAACTTCTCTAATCTAATTACAGATTTAGGGATCGAGTTTACCATATCCAATGTAGATTCAAGAGTTCTTGGATCTGGTATTACCGTGAAATCACGCAAATTGTCGTCGTGCGTGTGTTCGTCTATCATTGCGCCTTGAAAAGTTTCTTCCATATGTAGAAAGTTAATAATCTGTTGATCATCGTCAAATACTCTCGAGTTTGTGATGTTGTCGGGAATGGATGGCCGAAACAACAACTCGATGGAGAATGCATCTGGGGACAAGCCTTCTGCAGGAAGAAGTTTAGAAGCTACATTAGCTAATAAATCTGCTTCAGAGTTATTCGATCTAGGAATAGAATTTATATTAGAAGCAGAAAATTTATTCATTAAATTCCATACCTTGGATTGGTAGCTTTTGAGATGCGGAGACAGACAATGGATAGAATCTCTTACTTGTCTAACCACTATTTCAGAGTCGCCAAAGACGGTCAAATTTTGAATGTTCATGTCCAAAGCTTTTCTAAGACCTTGCAGTAAAGCCTCGTATTCTGCAGTGTTATTAGTACATTCAAATTCCAACCTACATGCAATCAATGTTTTGTTACCTGCCGGATTGATAATAACGCAACCTGCTCCAGCTCCTTCTTTGGACTTTGACCCGTCAAAATAAAGAGACCAAATTCGATTTCCATCGGGTACATGAGACCGTTGCGCAGAAGCTGTTGGCTGCACATATGCTATAATCTCGGACTGCTGTTTTGGATTGGTGATAGCTGAAGCCTCGGCCATGAAATTGCCGAAGAAGGTGTCCATCCCTTGTACTATGGGTGAATCAACAGAAGGTGTAAATGGCTCGTTGGGATCGTTCAAATTTATAATCGTGAACTTAAGGTAGCGTTCACGATTCACCTTGATCTTGTTGGGCTTGCCATTCTCTGAAAGCCATAGATGAGACCAATCTGTCGCGAAATAACCATGTAGCTGGTCCGACCAATCCCTGCTTAAAAACAGACCATACACTTATGGAATATCCACAACAATTATATCAATGACTTGATGAACCTTGGGGTTAGATGATAATCTTATAAGCACATTCTTTAGTTCACCTATAACTTTAACATTGGTCCGATCAAGTTGTATGATTTTTAAAGTGGAGGGTTCAACTTCAGCGTTAATCTTTTGGCATACAGACCATGGCATCACATTGGATGACGCTCCTGAGTCTACCATACAATTGTGCACGTTTCTATTAAATATTTCAAAAGTTAACAAAAAGGGAGGTACATTTTTGCGAGTACTAAGAGTGGTAGCTTGCGGCTTTTTACTTGCAGTTTCTAAAGCTACTTTATCTACATTATTTACATTACTTATAGGAAGACTTCCTTTATCTTGAGGATCAGGATGGTTTTTAGTGGAAGTCTTCTGAGGAACTTTGTTTTGCACAACCTTGTTACCACTTGAATTACCATTTTTTCCATTCTCTGAGATATTCTGTAACATTTTTTGTAGCAGAAATGGAAATTTCAATAACTCATAAACACAAATGTTATCTCTCAACTTTTTAAGATCTTCAACTACATCATAATCTAAGTTGGGGTTCACATTACTTTGTTTAGTCTCAGCTGGTTTAGATTGTTTTGGAGGCGAAGTTGTAGTGTTTTCGGTAGAAGGTTTGTTGGTTGTCTTACTCCTGGTATTATAAAGGTGAACTGTCTCGAAGTTAGCTTGAAAGATGCTATCCGAGAAGTGTCCAAAAATGTTTGGAGAAGAATCCTCTTCTTGAACTGTCTCTTGTTCAACTACCTCCTCAGGAATCTCAGGAGGCATCAAGTTATCTTGAGCTTCTAGAATTGTTTGAAGGGCACATTGCAGACTTTCTAGATTAAGGCCTTCGGTGGTTGGACTAGGTCGGTTGGTAGGAAAAGGCTTCCAGAATGGGGGTTTGTAAGGTCCTTTTCTCAAAGAAGCTTCTTCGGTCGACCTTTTCAAGTCTATAACTTGATTCGACAGTTTTTGAACAACTTTAGTTAAGTTTTCTAAATCAGAGCTTTCAGGTTGTGTTTTACTTTGAGTAGGTCTGGGGAGGATTTCGATCTTCTTTTTGGAAGAAGAACTAGTCTCTTTTTCGTTGCTAGTAGAGTCTTTAAGGCTAAGTATGTCTTTTTCAATCTGGCTGGCCTCCTCAAAGGCTTCTAACAACGTGGATTTCTTAGATCGTTTAACCCAAATAGCTATACTTTGATGCAAATCTTTAGTGTAGTATGCTATTATAAGACTCTCGGCAGGCATGGAAACCGTAGGGATTCGGTTTTTAAGTGTTAAGAATCTTTGACTAAAGTCTTTAACTTTTTCTTTTGGGTTCATTCTTAATCTAGAAAGGTCCATGACTAGGACTTCCGGAGGCTTACCGTCTCCGAATTTTTCCAAAAAGCATGACTCAAATTTTTCCCAAGACACGATGGTATGGGGTTGCTGGGGAAAGTACCATGTCGATGCATTGCCCTCGAAAGTATAGGGGAAAAACCTACAGACAACATCTTCATGTTAGACATTGCGGAGTCTTATGGCTAACATAAACTTTTTGATGTGATCTTCAACGATCTATTTTGAATCAGGGTCAAACTTGGGAACCCATTTCTCCAGGTGTTTAGGTAAAGGATGCTGAGCTCCAGGTACAACTACGGCATCCTGGTCAAGCCAAGGTCTAGCAGGGTTGTTCTGGTTTGCCATTGGTGTAGTGGGTGTGGAAGGCTGAGAAGGGGAACTACCTTCGTCAGAAGAATCACCTCCAAAAGAGGAAGGAGATGATGGAGGTGGTGAAGGAGGTATTTCAGATCCTCCTGCAGCAGGATTTAGGTTTGGATCTGTAGGATTCACAGTGAGGGTAGTGCCTCCTAATTGTTCTCTGATATAAGAGAAGTATAAAGGTTGGTCCAATGGATGGTTTGGTTGCCTCAAATGGGCTAAGGCACTATGAGTTCTTATAAGAGATTGACGGACAATCTCTTGTATGTCACCCCCTGTAGGATTAGGGGTTACTGGCTCAACTGTGATCCGTGGATCATCGGTTGAAGTGGTTGTTGTTTGAAGGGGAATATTATCATTTGAATGGCTTCTAGTCACTATAGGTGAGCGATTAGGTAGTGGAGGAGTCTTGGGACTGCCTCGTGCCATTAAATAATTTCAGGCCCTCCTTCTAGCGCCATTTGTTGACGGGCGAAATTGACCGTCCGTCAACTGGGAGAGTGGAACCGGTCCGGGGTTGTCTAATAACCCAAGCCATTTGGAATGAACCACCCTGACGGGTTTAGCGGCTCCATTAGCCGATCTAAGGTCCTAAGAAAACAAAAAAGAAAAACTACTCTAAACTAAGTAATCTAACTAAAACAACTATTAAAACAAACTAATAAACTAATCTAACTAAAATAACTATTAAAACAAATCTAACTACTATATATACAATCTACTATCTAATACTATGCTAACTCTAACTACAAATTAAATATCTAACTACTAACAGAAATAAATCTTATTCACAAAATGTACAATATCTACAATTTACAGATTTGAATAAAACCTGAAAAACTCATTTGTATTCTGCCCTAAGACAACGAGAGCTATTGTTTTTTGATTTTTATAATTTTATGAAAAAGAAGTAAACTGAAAACTAACTAAACTAAACAACTAATATACTAATTCTAACTAGTGATCTAAACTACAAATATATCTAACTAAACTACTTAAATTATACTAACAAATAAACTATTAAATAAATAACAAACTAACCTGAAGAAACGCTCCAGGTCTGTCTTGTATGATGATTGTCTTAGCTGATCGGAGGGAGGAAACCCACACCGAATTATCCAAGAGCTCCTCGTAAACTAGAAGCTGCAGTGCTCTTCGAATATGATTATAGGACAAACAAGACATAAAAACCACAACAATCTTATGATTTATAAATCTTCACAGTTAGATAAACCTGTATGCAAAGATCTATACGAAAGGATTCAATTAACGAAGAAGAGAAATCTGTGATTCATTAACTGAAACCAAGTAATTGCTGTACTTTTAAAAATAATGAAAGATATCAGATATGGATAGCATTTTAATCAAATCATATCATCCTGCAATATATTTTGATAGCTAAAGTAGTCTATAATCAACTGCAAACTGACATGCATAAACTTGAAACAAAAGATTGATATTATGAAAGCGAAAGATGTAGAAAAACATCAACTCTTGTCTCAGTTTGTATTAGAAATCCATAGCCTGGTTCTCCCACAAGTGAGAATGATCCTTATTACAAAAAATAATAAGTATTTAAAGACCTCCCACAGGGTAAAACATCCCTGTGGAAGTTATCAAACTGTTTACAGAAAATCTAGGATGATATCCCAAGTCTGACTAAACTAGGAACCTAAAATAAAAACTAAATCACACAAATATCTCCTAGACTGTCCAGCATGCCCAATGCAATTCGGATGTACCTAAAAAAGGTAAAAAATGTACAAGTTAGGAGGATATTTTATTGATAAAAATGATAAAAATCTAATTCTATAGACTAGCTACAGAATCTTGCGATTCTGTAGCTGGTCTAAATTAAACATAGAATCAACATTAAAATTAATTCAAATCTTTGAAAATACATTCAAACTATCAAAAGATATTTGGTTGCTAAAAGCCTTATTCAAATCGACACTAGTATGCCATTTGAACAAACTAAATCAAACAATAAACTAGATAGCTATACTCTGTTTAATTCGTTACTAATTCAGATATACAAAATCGTATCGAATAGTAATGAAATCATTTCATATCAAATTGAAATCGATATAGTTAAACACATCATAGGCAATTGTTTATGCTGCCTCATTAACAGGAAACACGATCGAATCCATACGAAAACAGCAAGATCATTTTGAAATTGATATAATTGTATTAACATAAACCAACGATCCACGTCATTTAGCGAATCAAATCAAGACTGGTGTGTAAATTAACTCAAATGAAATCATAACAGGATTTGTGGGAATCATCCATCATTTGTTATTGCTAATTGGGGCTGAAAAATTTGATTAACATTCAACGAAATTATTAGTCGAATTTATTTCAAAACGAACTATTAACCGAATTCGGCAGAGATAACATACGTCGATCTGGGTTCCACCAACTCGTTTTGAAAATTAAAATCAAACAGAGTAGTATCAAGCCTATTTTTGATACGAATCCAACTCATAAAAACAATCGTACTAACTGAAGATACACAGCAATCCAATCAAGACAAGAGCGAATCGAACAGTTGGAGTTTAACGTAGTCGTTGTGAATCAAAACCATTCCATGATTTGGGCGTAGATATCTTTTGCACAGGCTTGAATGAGAATATCGTTTCCATACAAAATAGAGTCGTTCTTTCCAAATCGGAGTCGATCAGAGTTGTATTCCTGATTTAGAAGATTACATCACACCAATTCAAACTCATGAAGTCGTTCTAAAATCACAACATACAAACTAAATCAGAGCCGATATAATCCAACCATAACGAAATCATATCAAATCAAAACATAGTCATGCTCTAATTTTAGCATGAAAACCTCTTGTTCAGATTAGATACAAACAAATCCAATCGAAAGCAAACCATTGATTTCGTTAACTCAAACCAAACAAATGAATCAAAACAAATGAAAACTTATCAATTGCTAAATTAGGCATGACCGAATCATTTAACCAAATAATAACCTCATTTAATTTTAGCAAAACGAAAACAATGTACAGGATGAACAACATAACCGTTTTCGATATGGCTATAATAGAGTCATTTCGAACAATAGACAGAGCTATTTGAAAACCAAACTCAAATCATTATATTAATCCTAGCAATTCCCAAAACAAAAATGATATCGAAATTCATACCTGGATGACGAGCAGACAACCTGGTTATAACATTTTGGAATTGACTATGGTTGTAGCCGATTCGACGTTCCTAAATACGATGGAACTAGTGGTTTTCTGCTTCCTATCATTTGCTTGAATCTTGTCCCTTTGGCTTGTCAATACTGTAACTTGGTTTTCCAACGCTTTGATTTTTGATTGAAGTAAGGGAACGTATTTATAGTATCGTTCCAACCATACATTACATTGGTCACATGACAACTGTTCGGGCTTCGAAAAAGCAGGTGAGGGTTTGGTTATATTGCCGAGAGTTTCATTAGGTAGCTTGATCCCAGGGTAGCTAGGATATTTTCTTAGGCAAGGGGGAGGATTAGAAACGAAGTCATAGGGTGGCTCGGAGCACAGACCTTGGGAGTAAGGGTACTCACTAGCTAGGAAGCGTTCAATGTCAGAGTCCGAGTCTTCACTGAGGACTATCGGCTTCTGCTCAGCACTAGGTTTAGGTTTATTCCTAGCCATTCTCGAGATAAGTCAAGCATTATTTTTACCCTTGCCATCGACAGTAGGGTTTCCTTTGACCTTTTTGCTCACATGCTTTTTAACAGCCTCTTTCTTGTCTATTTCAATGTCGGGTAGATCGATATCAGGGTCAACCAAGGGTTTAGGAGAGGGCAGTAGGACATGGAAGGGCACGGGTGGCTCGACCTTGGTTTCACTAACCACATGCTTATTAACTTGGACGGGCTCTGCATCAGCAAAACCATTCCGAGAAATAAAAGCTTGCCAACTATCACCGTGGAGATTTAAGTGATGAACAACGATGAGTCTGATTAGGCCATGGTGGAAAAAGCTACTATTGGCCTTTTCTTTCTTAAACCTTTGTGACATTTTATAAAGGTTACGCTGAAAGTAAAAGGGCATATTCAATGGATACCCCATAAAATTCATTAACAGTCGAAGGTGATAAAGAAAGACCAGTCCATATCGACCCTCACAGGTCACAAATTGTTTGACCACCATCAAAAGATCATGCCATCTTGGTTTAAGCATGGAAATGGGCATACCTCTGTCACAGGATGTGACCTTTCGTGAGACGACAGTAGTGGCCAAGGCACCTCCTCAACTTTAGATTTTTTGAACCATTGTTGGTCCGTGGCTGCTAACCCGGTGGCAGAGCTAATGAACTTTTCATTCAGCTCAAGATGAATGTCACCTACTTTGGCCCTACATCCATCAAAAGTCAGGGCGAACTGTTGTGCAACAAATAGATTAAAACCCTCAAACCGATGTACAAAGGTGAACCAACCACTATCCTCTAAGTCTTTCCGGGCATTGTCGAACAGTAGCAAGGCTTGGCTACCGTTCGGCTCAATTCGCACTATCGGTGCCATGGAGAAGAGAACACGGTGGTCGATATGAATGAACCAGGGTTTGAATCATAGCACATGTCGGAGCAGAGTATTCACAGGCTTACCCGATGCTAGCAGAGTTGAAACAGGGATAAGGGAAGGCATTAATGATATCGTGCGAAGGTGGTGGAGCTATTTGCTCGCCATGCAGAATAGTCATAACCAATGGTACAACCACCGACGCTTTCAACTATTCAAATCACAATGCATATGTGTTATAACTATGCCATTTTAATCAATCAAATCCTTTGATAAATGGATAAACCATGCACGCAATCAACGTTATGCCATAGTTTTAAAACCAAACATACAAATCGAAACCAATACCAAGTGTTGGACCAATGTGCCAATGCGTTTGATCACATGAACTAGGTGTCATATTAAATGAAATATATCAAGGGTTTAACCATAACACTTATGTATTTTTATGAAACCAATGGTCAAGTAGATCAAATCAAAGAACATATAAATCCAATTACCAATGCATCACAACCTTAATTACTCCTGAAACGAAATTACATAATCAATCAAAGAATGTCCAATGAGTACAGATCAAAAAGTTTTTCCAACTGCATAATGATAAGTAAAATGTAAACACAATGGGCATATTGACAAGAAGGATAATGACAATTCAATAATGATTTTAATGCGACTTCGAAAGACCAAGTTTTCACACTTACAGTCGTGAAAACAAAAATGAAGGTAAGTGTGCAAATATCGCAAAGAATAAAAGTGTCGTTTATTTGAGAATTGCGACGAAAATTAATGTTTGCAAAACATTGGTGTAGGCAGCTTATAAGACAGTGAAAAAATGTGAATTGGCTGCCAACACGGGGTCGAGACTCTTAAACAACATGGCGTTTCCACATATATGGCTGGCCCAAGAGAACATCACAGACATCTAGTGGGGCAACATCACATAATACCTCATCCTTGAAAGGTTGGATGCCGTATGAAAATCAACACTGCTGGCTGACACGAAGATCTCGTCCTTGGTGAAGCCACCCGTTGTTGTATGGCTATGAGTGTGGTGTTGTCGACAATCCCAACTGTTTGACAACCTTTGTTGAGATGAGGTTCTTCTGGCTTCCGCTATCAACAATAAAATGCAGCGGGGTCCTCTTCACCCACATCTGTGAATGAAAAAGGCGCTCCCCCTCTTCAGGGTTTGCTGGTTCTACTGGTTCAATTGTTGTGGTCGTGATAACAGCAGTGGGGTATGAGTCAATGATCTGTCTTTTACCATTATTTTCAGAATCAGATTCTGAATTAGGGTTCGGCTCCTTATCTTTGATCTCGTCCACCAATGACTATCTTGAGCGACATTCATCGGTGTTGTGCTAGGGGCTTTTGTGGAAATCACACCATTTTCCAGTGTTCTTCTTTGTCTTCCCATGACCCTTCTTTTCCTGTGTCTTGTACTAGTTTTTGGGAGACTGTCTGCTAGGGCCATCTTTATCATACTTTATTTGTTACGGATTTGCAGACCCAAAATCCCGTTTGTTCTGGTACTTAAATTTCTGCTTGATTTTAACAACATATCGATAAGCAGCACCAAGTGATGAGATCTCTAGAAAATCCATTTCAGTTTGGATGTATCTATGTAGAGCCCCACGGTATTTCAGAACCAAATTCCATTCAGATTCTTTGATACCTATCTTGGTGCACAAGGTATGGAAGGTATTGGTGAAATCTGGAACTGCTTGGCCCCTCTCTTGCCGCAGTGGGGTCCATCTCATGTACTAGTCCTCATAGTTGCCAACATGGTAATACTGTTCCTTTACCGCATCCACAAAAAAATCCCAAGTGGGCTCAACCCCATATATTCCAGACTCCTTTGTGGAACTTTTCTCCCAGTAAGTTTCCCACCAATGTTTGACATGAGGGAGAGATTTAAGGAGTGATAAGGTGATATTTTCTTTGTCGGAAAAACTGTGAACAGAGAAATAACCTTCTAGTAGATTTAACCATTTGTCTAGGGATTCTGCATCTATTTGTCTTTCAAATACAGGAATATCAAAATTAACTTGTACCTTGAAAGGCGAAGTGCTTCCAAAGTGGTTGCTTGATGAAGATGCACATGTTTCTATCGACAGGCGTTGAAGGATGTGGGAAAAATTCTCCATCATTTCATCCCTCTGTCGCGTGAGAGCTTGCTCAAGCAACAAACTGATAGGATCGTCTGCTATGTCGTTTCTCTTTTCTTCCGCCATTGAGGGTTTCTTGGGTGTGTGAGAGTGATTATCCTCAAGAGAGACAAGCTCAAGACCCAAATTTCTATACTCGGACCTCGTCGGGGACATGCACTGAAAAACGATCAAGAGCAGCCTGCTCTGATACCACTGATCCAGATTATTTTCAACACGAAATGAGAGCAGAGATATAATAAAGAAATGCACAGAGATATCACAGATATTCAATAATATAACAGAAATGTATCATAGATGCAACCATAAACACAGATATACAGTAATACACAATTTTTATTAATGAAATAAATGTACAAAGACTATAAAAAGACAGAGTGAAAGACTCGCTAGAATGGTGGCAGCTTATCTCCGAGAAGAGATGTGACGGCTACTCGCATTGACAAGAAGATGATTACAATGAGGGTATGAAGGCCTTTTTATAATAAGAAGGGATGCCAAAATCCCTAGACATAAAAAAACCTAACCCTAGGAGATGAAGCGCCAAAAGTCATGTGGGTCCCATTTGGGTAAGTTATTACATCAACTTCCTGGGGTCGTAACTTTTGCATACGATCTCTGTTTTAGGCGTAGGATATCCCATTGGAAAGGTATTGTCGAGGAGATTCATTTTAGGTGCAATATGAAAAGAACTTTCATATTGCAAACATGTTTTCCCAAAAAACATCGTTTAGGGCCTCAAAATGGCCCCGGAAGCTAAAATCTACTAAAAATAGTAAATTACCAAAATTGCAAGAAAATTATTTTGAGCCATTTGGAAAAGGTGTGTGGCCACCGATATCCACCTGGATAAATCCTCCCTCCTTAGGAATCAATGGTCTCCATTGCATTGAGTGCCCCGGGGAGAGGGAAAAACGTTTGCTGAATCTGCATCTTGGTGAGTTGCTTGCCTTGCTGGAGAAGTTGCGTTGCTTAGCTTGTTGAAGGTTGTCATGAACATGTGGCTGGAAGGGTTGGATATTTTTAACCAGTCTGGTTACAAGAGATTCATGTGTGCAGAAGGAATCTTTACACTTTGTTGCAATCTTTTCAACCTGCTTCTGTTGGATAAAAAGTGCTTGGGCCGAGGCTGTAGTGGTTGCAGTATCATTTTGTTTCCCTTTTGAACATATTGTAAAAAAGTTGAATTTTGCAGTATGAGATACTACCTTTCGACATTTGTTATGTGGAACAGTAGTCGGAACTACCTCTGGTATTCTGTAGAGATGACCCCCTAGAGAAACAATGACACTGCGGGGTTGAGACTCATAAACAACACGACGTCTCCGCATATATGGTTGGCTCAAGAGAAAATCAAAGACATTCAGTGGGGAAACATCACATAATACCTCATCCCTGAAGGGTTGGATGCCGTATGAAAATCGACACTGTTGGCTGACACGAAGATCTCGTCCTTGGTGAAGCCACCCGATGTTGTATGGCTACGAATGTGGTGTTGTCGACAATCCCAACTATTTGATGACCTCTGTTGAGATGAGGTTCTTCTGGCTTCCACTATCAACAATAAAATGCAGCGGGGTCCCCTTCACCCACATCTGTGAATGAAAAAGGCACTCCCTTTATTCAAGATCGGCTGGTTCTTCTGATTGAATTGATGCGGTCGCGACAATAACAGTGGGGTCTGTGTCAATGATCTGTCTTTTACCATTATTTTCAGAATCAGATTCTGAATCAGGGTTTGGATCCTTATCTTTGATCTAGGCCACCAATGACTATTTTGAGCGAAATTCATCGGTGTTGTGCCAGAGGCTTTTGTGGAAATCGCACCATTTTCTGGTGTCCTTTTTCTTCTCGTGACTCTAATTTTCCTGTGGCTTGGATTGGTTTTCGGGAGACTGTTTGCTAGGGCCGTCTTTGTCATACTTTGGTTGTTGTGGATTTGCATATCCGAA